>JAAMPD010000474.1:0-50034 GCA_025266255.1 Trissolcus basalis | reverse complement strand
TCTATTTTCAAAAACAATATTTCATATTGCCTTTTTTGAATTTAATTAAATTAACTTTTTTAGAAGGGATATGATTTCTGAAATCATTAAACGTAAAATCGATAATTAATTTTATACTACCAAAAAAATAATAAAGTATGAAAACAAAACTAATCTAACTTGAGATATATTCCTTAACCAATCTTCGGAAGCCGCGCGCGAAGCGCGCGGTAGCCTTCTAGTATTCTATTAAAAGAAGTGAAAATGAATACAATAAGATCATAACCTTTTTCAACTATCGGAGGTTCAATTTCGGTGTCAAAATTTGGCTCAGCCATTTCAATATCTTCGTCGTCATCTTCTTCAAGATCAGCTAACAATTCGTCGGCCAAAGACATGATGACAAAAATTTGTTTATACAAACAATTACACAATGATCAACGTGTGATGCTTCGTCGTAAACAAAACTTTCAAAAGTGACAATGCTTGGATTTCCTTCTGGTCAAAACACTTGTCACTTGTGTGTTTTTAAAAACGTGACCAGCGCTATCTACAATGATAACCCTGTAATGCCGACAGTAGGTATGTTAACTTGTTTTTGAGTGACTAGCGCCATCTGTGATGACCCTGTAATACCGACAGTAAATATGATAACTTGTAATTTTTTTTCTGGAAACAAGCTATTCTAGAAACAGCAGCTTAAATCGTGCTCAAGTTGCACCAAGTTGTTTGAGGCAGTTCGAGTAACAAAACACGTGTGTTTACATTCCGGCGAAACGCCGCGGAAATTAAGATATTAATTTGATTGCTAATGAAAATCTTGTACAAAATGCCGCCGCAATTCGAAGTCGTCGTGGGAACATACGAGCAGTTCACGCTTGGTTACAAAATCGACAAAATTGTGAACGTAAGTTATACGATTCTGAGGTTATGATATTATGTCAATGATGTTCGCGAATATTCAGCGCTTCTCCCATGAATCTTATATAGAAAATTATTAGTTAATTTAATCCGTTTAGGACAAATTAATTTTTCTAAATATTATTTTTATTGTCATTACGAATATGATCATATTTTGAGATGCTTTTTCTTTCAGGAATACAAAATGGACCGAACATTTGCTATGCATACTCATGTGGCCAGTGTTCGAGGACTCGCCAGCAAGAAAAATTATTTGGCATCTGCAGCTGCTGACAATACTGTTTGTCTGTACGATATGAGACACAGGACTGAAAATGGCAAATTGACACATCATTCAGGTAAAAATTTGATTAACAAAGAAACAATAAATGAAATAAGAAATAGAATAAAACACTGAAAACATTTTCAAGAAAATTAATGCTATTGTCAGTCAAATTTTACTTATGGATTGAAAATTTTCAACTTGACTTATAGTAAAAAATTAATTTTATAATTGCTGAAGTACGTGTAAGGACTAAATAAGTTCAACTTTAAAGTACCATCCCTCGGAACTAATAGAATATAATACTATGAAAGTCAAATCCATACATATCAGAAGCGCAAATGGCGCACATCAGTTAAGCGATCCAAATACATCAGTTGTGCAAATTGAATATATCGGTTGCACAACTGTTTTAATTTTGATTCTTTCAACGTGTAAACGTATCGTTTCTTCAGTGTCATCACAGGATACAGTTTTCATTTGGGCCAAAATTCGTAGAGTACTTGAATTACAATTTTTACACAGTTCAATCAAATATTCATGTTTGTATCAACGTGTTGCGAAAAATCCAAGCAGAAACTCATTTAAAACTTTGCGCCTTCAGTCGCTGGAAAAGTCCGCTTGCGGAAAAAAGAAGTTTATCTTCTGAGGGATTGCCAAATGATGCGCAACATGCGGTCGCATTTGACGAAAAAGTAAAACGCGGCGCTGCTAACAAACGAAACCTAAAGAAATGAAACATAAAATAAAGTAGCAACAAAGAATAATTTTGTAACAATCGTATAAAATTCGTTGAACAAATTCATGTAGTATTATTAAATAATAATTTTTGTATATTTTTAGATACCGTAAACTGCATATCCTTTACTCCTGATGCCTCGCATGTGATAACAGGCAGCAAAGATGGATCTCTTGCGATAATTCGTTGCGGAAACTGGCAAATCGAAAAGCACTGGGAGAGTCCTCACAAGGGTTTCTCTGTAGATAGTCTGGCAGTGCATCCGACAGGCAAGCTCGCCTTGACGACAGGCGGTGATGGTGTGCTGCGCACCTGGAACCTCATCAAGGGTCGTCAGGCGTACGCTACCAACTTGAATACACGTTGGAAATCCGACGCAAAATTTGTGAGCGTTCTCAAATGGAACCCGAGTGGCCAGAGATATGTCATCGGAGCGAACAAGATGCTGGATGTTTATTCCGTAGCGACTGCTGGAGTCGAGGAGCAACTTTCCTTCGATGCAAAAATTGTCTGCGCAGAGTTTCTTGATGACAATCTGATTGCTGTCGGACTGTCGGACGGCAAACTTGTGCTTTACGATCTGGAGGATAATTCTCAGACGGTCGAGATTGTCGCTCACAGTGCAAGGCTGAGGTGCATGGCTCGGGATGGAGAGTACTTGGTCACCGCATCCTCAGAAGGAGAAATCAAAGTCTGGAGCTTCACCAGGGACAGTCTGAACATGTTAAGCAAGGCAAATTGCGACGCGAGAATTCTATGTATGACTTTGTCGATGCCTTTGAATGGATCAAAAAAAGGTAAAGAGATGAGAAAGAGGAAGAAGTGAACAGTGACATTGTAGAGATTGGGGAAAAGAAGATCAAGGGATTTGTCGGGATGCAGAGAGTCATAGTCGAGGATGAAGATGAGGAGAGAAAAACATCAAAGGGAAAGAACAGTAAGAAGAGAAATTTGGAGGAAGAGGAACAAGTTAATAAAAAGAAGAAGGTAGGTGTACAAAAAAGAAAAGCTGACGATGAAAAAGAGCAATCGCCGAAAAAGAAGACAAAAGTTGAGGATCAGAAAACGAATAAGAAAAGGAAATCTTTGGATAATGAAGAAGAGGTTGTAAAGAAACAGAAAATTGAAACTGAAGAAAAGAAAGAAGAAAACTCTTTAGGCAAGAAAAAAAGAAATAGGAATAAGAAAAATAAGAAGAAAATATTGAACAGCAGTGGTGAGCAAACGATTAAGGAAAATGTGGATCTAAAGAAAAAGACATTTGAAAAAATTGAGAAGGAAAATAAAATTGCAGTAGATAATAAAGTTACGGTAGAAAGCAAAACTTCAGTAGAGAATAAGAGTTTGGTAAAAACCAAAAAACAAAATAAAAAGAATAAATTGAAGCAGACGAAAAGTGACGAGAATATGAATCTGAATCTGAATAAGAAGAAGTCTCCTGTAAAAATGGAGAAAAAGAAACGTAAAAAATTAAGTAATGACTAGAGCAATTGCTTAAATTAGCAGATATAAGATTTGAAAAAGTCTGTATTAAAGCTGTCGTTTCTCATTTACAAGTCTGTTGATTACAATACTCGCAAGTTCGTTATAAATTATTTACAGATACAACTTGAACTGCGAAAATTTAGTTACAATAACGACCTTTCCTACCTCTACGTGTTTCTCTACACTTATCTTTATAATTTTTCTTTGAATTTTATCATAATGGAAAACTTTCCATGTGTAAATATTTTTTTCACGCGCTTCTCTTACAGTCATATTTTGTATTTTACATATTTCTAACGATACGTTATGTACATACATGTGATTTTATGCAATAAAAAACGTGCTTACGAAATAAAGCAGGTTGATTTTTTTGTCATTTGAATGTCACCCTAGGTGTATACGATATAAATACTACTACATGTGTCAATGGTTTTTGGCATCTTACAAGACGATCTTTTGTGATGTACATTGGCATTTTGCGAATTCAGCGAGCTTGTTCATTCAGCACCGCTTGGCGTTGTACTTATGGTTCTACAGTAAAACTAATCAACTTAGATTTAAAAATATCACACAAACAATCCTAACGCATAAGAAATTATCACAACTGTATTACACAATCAACCAATTCTGCGTACAGTAAAATGTTCGCAAAACCTTTGTTAAAAATATCGTAAAAATATACAAATAACCACTTTGAGTCCATACATGAAAATTATATATCGTAGCTAAAGTTAAAAAAAATTGAACATTCATGTATACAGCTTCTTTTACCATAAGATACACTTATGTTTCGGGTTCATAGGACTTCCAGCCGGACAGTTCCAAGCTTTGGCAAAGTCGGCGTTATTAGAAAGGGTCCCAATGACTCGGAAATGATTTGGGGCATGAACTCCTTCTATCAATTTAGACTTTAGCGCTCCGTTTGTGTAGTTGCCACACCATACCTGCAAAACATTTTTTCAAATTAATAATAAAACTATAGATGTTGTATTTGACAATTAATGCAAAATAACATTAGACCTAACAATCATTAATTTATTCTTAATCATATGTAACATAATTTGTTTTAACTTAAAATAAAATAAAAAATTTCATTCACTTAGAAGTGCTTTGGATAATGAGTTAAGATGAGTTTCGATGATGTGAGTTGTAAAAATTAAGAATATCTCTTATAAGTTTATCTCGATTAGAAAATCATTTTTTCAATCTGTTTGGTTTGATAAATGTTGATAAAACGATAATTTTTTCGATGTTCTTTTTACTTCCGATGCCTTGAATACAAATCATTTCGATTATCATAATGGTAAAGCAATAAATTTAGTCTTTTTATTATAAATGGCGATGCATAAATTACTTGTGCAAATCCAAGGAAAAACAGTTGGTCGTGACTGTACTCGGTCAACCCTGGCAAGGCTTCTTGATTGGGGTTCCGGGTTCTCAGTCTTTGGTAAGCTCTATAGGCTTCTCGTATGCCACCGTTGTCTGCTATGTTCTCTCCTTGAGTATTTATCCCATTTACCTAAAATTCAAAAAATTGGTTTACATTTTTTGCTAAATTAAAAAAATGATGATAACCATAGGTATTTCTATAACATCAAAAAACAAATTGAAATTCATTTAAATAGGATATAAAAATATATTTACAGTAAAATTATTTCCCAACTCTGGCAAATGATAGTTGCTGTATTGGTTGATGATGCACTCGACTTTCTCATGATAGTGCTGTAACGTATCATTGCTCCACCATTGTCTTAAATTACCATTTTCATCATACCTTCGGCCTGTAGACATTTTAATTAAGTTATCCACGGCGTGTAATTTTATTGAAGAGAAAAATCACATAGGATTGTTCAAGACCTATTGATAATATTTAAAAATGATTAATTTGTTTACCTTGATCGTCAAATCCGTGCGTTAATTCATGCCCCATGATTGCCCCCATTGCTCCATAGTTAATAGACCTGAATCAATATCAAAATTATAATCAGTTTGTATAATCATTCATTTTAAACAAATGAGTAATTTTCATATACGAAAATTTATTTTTCTTACTCAATTCCGTTTCCATAGAAAGGTGGATGCAAAATTCCCGCAGGGAAGGCTGTAATGAAAATATCATTTTTAAATCGAACATTTTTATTCAAAATAAAAATTGCGTAGGATTATCGATTTTTTTTCACTCACTGACTGAATTGAGAATCGCACTGTAGAAAGCATTCACAGTTGTTCCCGTCGTTATCCAGCGATTTTTATCTGGCTTCTCTCGCAAACTGTTCAAGTTTTTTCTGATCCCAACATCTGTGATTTTCAAGAAAGTCTCGAACAATTTCCCTTCAATGACTTCAAGCTAAAAATTGGAAGAAAAATATGATAATTACGACATCAGATTCATTTTTTAATGAAATAAAAAAGTAAACTTACACCTTCATAATATTTATTCAATTTCTCTGGATTTGTGATCCAATCGGGAAAACCGACAAAAGGTCTCATGGCTTGTAACTTTTTATGAGCTCTTTCCCTAGTTTTATAATCCATCCAATCCAGCTCATTTACCATTTCATCGAAAGCTGCTTTGATGTCCAATAACATTTCCAAAGCCTGAAAAAAGATAACGGAACAAATTGAAATTAATTTTACAATGAATAGAAACTGTAATAAATACTGAAGTATTAACTATAATAATGAGTTAATTAATTAATAAAAAGAACCAAAAAATAACATTGATAAATATAGTAAACATTGGAAGTATTCAAGGAACTTTTCCTTTTTAAACAAATTTCAAATACTTTTTTTTTTGTACAAAAATTTGTCATAAGTGAACATAATTATATTTGTTCAAGAACGGCGCGCACTCAAGTCTCACTAATGTATCAATTAAGATTGAGAAAAGTGAGTTTGTCGCGTCAAAATAGCTTATTGATTAACAAACATTGCTCATCGAACGTGCCACGACGAGTGGTAATTGACTTCTCGTGAAGAAGTCAATCGCACTTGTGTGATCAGTCAAAACATCGTGCTGCGAAAAATGCATCGCTTATCGCGACCACGTTCGTACGATAAGGCCAATAATAAGTCGTGTTATTAATTGCCACAACATTTGTAACACAACCTTTTTTTGCTATTCGTAATATATTTTTACATACCAGAAAATTCCACAAATTTACGTCAATGCAAGCAGTTTGTCTTGACTTATGAGCCAGGAAAACTATTTCTTTTCAGATTTATCAATTATTTTTGTTCAAAAAAAGAAAAACAAGATCATTTTTCTTCCCGTTGAAAAACAAGATTTAAATGTGATTTTTTATTCAAATTTTGTTAATAAAGTTAACATGTTTTTTTTCTTTATGAGAAACTATTTTCACCTTTTTTCGAGATTCTTCATTGAAATGTTTTTGCACGTAGACGTAACTGATGGCAGTGCCGAAATTGGTGTTGACATTTCCAGTGCATCCTTTCCACCTAGGAGTTTTTTCCTTAAGGCCATAGACGCGTTGGGAAAATTGGAAGCCCAAATCGCGGAACTTTTGGAGCGTGAGCGGCGCCACAGTGGAATAAACGCTCCACCATAAGTAGCGGGCTAAAAAACGAAAATATAGATAGCATGGTAGACCACGTTGTTACAATCGCGTCTTCGATGAATAATACAAGTGCCCGATAGCTTATGACCTCTGCGGCCTCGATTGATTGCAACCATCCTCTTTTTTTAGATTCTTCATAACACAGCGCCGAACGTGTTATTTCCATCTGGCTGTTTAGGCAGATGCTGCTCTTATATCCTAGATTTGTTTTGTAGCGCATGCAATCAATTTGAAAAAAAAAAGATTTCTCAAAATTCATTCTATCTAATCAACCAATTGACTTGGAAAAGAATATCATACCACATTTGTTAAGTATGGAATTACAAAATCTTTGATAAAATAAATCATCAGCTCCGTTTGAAAACATTCTTTATAATGTAATACATATAATATAGCTTTTCTCTTATTTTTTGATGTTATTTTTTTGAAAATATTTATTTTTATTTCATTGTCATTTTATCAATTTTAGCACTTGTTTTATTTCATCCCTGAACAATTTAATTTCAAAAGCCGTACCAATAGTGGCAGGAGGAGTAATGCTGAGTAACTCAGGAAGTTTTTGAAGGTACGTCAGATCGACGACAATGATATGATCGCTCGTGTCGTTCAAAGTGACATTAGTATTTTTAAAAACTGAGTTTAAGTACGTTGTCCAGTTCCACTAAAAGAAAATATCAAAATTAGTCTTTCAGTTTTAGAAATTTCAAACAATTGGTCATACTATTAAAAGTTTTCAACTAATTTAGATATTTAGTTGTCCTTTAAATACGATTTGTTCACCTGTTGTGCCTGCGAATCAGTCAGATGTTGGAGTTCGAAAATGTTTACGTCAAAAAACGTGTGATTACCGCTTCTTCTTTCTTCTGGG
Organism: Trissolcus basalis; assembly: GCA_025266255.1. NCBI lineage: Eukaryota > Metazoa > Arthropoda > Insecta > Hymenoptera > Scelionidae > Trissolcus > Trissolcus basalis. Next base: position 42,202 of record JAAMPD010000474.1, on the reverse strand, counting down.
GTTGACATGATCTATACAAAATCATTAACTTAGAAAATTATACACATCGTTGTAAATAAAAATTAAATTGGTCGAGAAAAATATCTAACCTTGGCAACGTCAGTGCTAAACTTTAAAATTTCGTTTGCAAACTCGTCACTTCTGTTACCAGCACCAATCAGTTCCATCATTGCCTTGATGTATTTTCGATATTCACCTAATTCCGACTGAAATCGTTCTGGTTGAAGGAGATACCGTTCACTGAATCCTGGCGATGTTTGTTCGATCTTAAATAATACAAGTTGAAATGATGAATTAAAAATATGTTTAACTGATTAATTAAAAAAACAACAACAGTGGTACAAAAAGGTCTTTAAACGAAAAATAAAAAAGAAATGAGAATAAAAAATTAAATGAATAAAATAAAAAGGAAAATTGATTGAATTGAAACTGACTGATTGAGAACAGAGAAGTCGATTCAAAGATTTGAAAGCGATCCATAAAGATTAGATCAAAGTCTGAGAGGGTTTCGAAAAGTGACACGGGTGACAAGTGGAGGCAATTGGTTGTGATCTCTCGAGTCTTTCGTTGCCTATATACAAAAGACAAACAACTTGCCGTCATTCGATTCTGCGTCGTGTCACGTATATCTTCACTGATGTACAAGTTCACGAGAAGGGTTAATCCTAAACTCCTTTGTGCTGTTCCGGCGACCCTCGCAACATCTAAAGGTTCGGTGTCGTCTGACGGTATTTCCCGAGGCAGTCCGATTTTCTTCATTATATCAAAAATTGGCTCTACTCCCAGTGCCTCCACTTTAGCTAAACCAAACAACCACATTTTCATTTTTGTTTCGACAGAAATTTAACAAATATCTTAACTTCAATTCTATATTAATTAGTTGTGTGGTTTTACGACCGTGTTTTGTTAAGCAAACAATAATAATAATCTTTCCTTTTTTGTCAAGTAATTTTATTTTTGTCAAAATATGTTGTCAAATAAAATTACTTGAAAAAAAGGGAAAAATTATTATTATTGTTTGCTTAATAAAACACTTTACTTGTCGTAAAACCACATAACTAATTTCATAGCAAACGTTAAAGAGAAACAAAAAAAAAAAGAATTCAATCTATATTGTTTTAAAATCATTTTTTTAGGTGGGACTGTCGGTACATGACAAACAATTTATCACTATTTCTACAATATGTTATTAATGTCTGTCTAATAAATCGCCTAATACTATTATTTTTTGCAAATTCGCAGGTTCACAATTTTGTTTTTCGGAAGAAATTTGTGTAAATTTGTTTAAAATTGAACTATGTGTATTTTCAAATTCAAATTCCATATATTTAATTTCAAACTATTGTAAACATGCATTCTATGTATATATATCACTTTGTCTAATTACTAAATAAAGAATCTCAGCTTAGAGACGGCTATTTTTTCAAAAATGTATAGACGCGTTCGTATTAATAGAATTTTATATTAAAAATTACAAAAACATTTGATTATTTTGCGAAATTGCATGTCCCAACTTAACTTGAATTGTTTTAAAAATTATTTTTTGATTTTTAATTTCCTTTTTGAAGAAAAAAGAATAAGTTACCAGTATCCATGCAAGTTCTGTAAAGGGCTCTTGCAAGTTTTACAGGCTTGGGATCGTTTTCCTGATCTTGTGCTTCAATTAAATTTCTTAAATCTTTGAGCAGTTCTTCGCGCAGGAAATTCAGTTGGTCCCATGAGGCTTGACTTTGCGGTATAGGGTTTTTTTCAATCCATCCACCACATGCAAACTTGTAAAAATCCTGACACGGATCCATCGTTTTGTTTAATCCTTCTATTACTCTTGCAGCTGTAAAAGAAATGACTCCACAATTAATGCAAAATGATGTAACAGATTTGTTTTAAACTGAAACTATAAATTTAAGTTTGTCTGATATCGTTTTTTGTTTCGCTCTTTATTCAGAGAGTTTTTGTTTGGCTTAAAAAAGAGGTTACCTGTTTTAATGCATTCTTCACTTTGGCACATCTCTTTGTACTCTTCCTTTTGAAACGCAGCCATTTGCAAGACCAGTGTTACAACCAAAGCTATCACAGCTACAGCTAGCAACCAGGCGACTATTATGAGTTTGGTTTCAGTTGAACTCTTTTCGTCGCGGTTATAACGCCTGTTAACAATTCAATGTTTTTGTCAAAAACAAACAAGCAGATCGATTCAAAATTAGGTACCGTCTTGAAATCTGTCTGAATTGCATCGAAATAAAAAAAACTTACCATTCGGTGCTTGCGCTGTCTGCATTTCTATCGTTCATTTCGGGATCATTCACCTGCAATTTGACATTCAGAACTGTTATCGTCAAAGCCACACAAAAATTTTTTGCAATTTTATTTTTGTTTCCTCCAAAAAATTAAAGCTGAGTTGTTCGAACGAATAATTAAAACGAAGATATAAATTTAGATAAAAAAAATGTTCATAAACTGTTCATCAAAGCTCGTGCAATAATTAAAAATTATATAAAAACATTTGATACGTATGCTTGTACTAATTCGTAATTTTAACCGTTCAACTCTAATCGTTGATGTAAACATATTATCTATTGTTATCCGGCGGATGATCATAACGCATCATTTTCCATCAATCGCGTTGAATTATTCATAAACCTTATTACAATGAAAGTTTACGATCGAATTATACAAACAAATCTAGTATCCACTAGTGTCTATATGTAAGTAAGGGGAAGTTTATATGCTCATATGCTAAGTTTTAGAATAGAATTAAAATATTAGTAAAAAAGATTTTTATTTGGATGTGACGACAAATTTTGAGATCTTAGACAAAATCAGGTTAAGACGGTATGAAAAGTTAGGTTTGTTTACAAAAATAAATCGTGGTCAGGAGATAATATATAACGATTGTTTTTATTAAGTAAAATATATTAAGATACTCTTAAAATACTAAAGAATATCTTGATATAAATACCTATACTTTGTTTTATAAAAAGAATTGTTTTACTTCCAAACCCTGACTCGTTTTTGTAAACAAACCTAACTTTTCTTACCGCCTTAATTTTTTTTCATTTGTTTACATTGATTGTTAAATTTGACTTTGTAAGTTTTATAGGTTAGCAAAACTAAATTACACCATCGTCATTTTCTATTGAATCCTAACTTGTTCCTGGAGAAGAAAGTAAGTACTTATGTTATCATAATATTATGTTTGAAAAAAAAATGTAATTGGTTAAATTCAACGTTGAAGTAATCGCTTTACTTTGAATATTATTGATTATATTGAAATCATTTTTTTAGCATTGACTATTTACGTATATGAAAGCGAAACATTTTTTTCGTCCTCAAAGTTCTACTGCTTGACTTTCGATTGGGATTTCACTTTGGCACGGAAATCGCCGTGTCCCAGAATCATCGAGCATACATGCGGAAACTTGATCTTTGTCGATACATGTGTTTGACAAATTAAACTGTAAGTACATTGTGTTTTCCTTGAAATTAAAATGTCGTATTTCATAAATCAATCAACATTTTTTATTAAAAAAAATTTTTTTTTCAAAGAAGGCGTCTTCCATCAGCCTTGAGTTCTGATTTTTTTTAATTTGAAAAAGAAAATGATTTTGCATTAATTTCAAATCATTTTGATTTTAATTTGATTTAATTTAAATTGATTGATTGATGTTATAAATAAATTAAATAATTTTTAAGCTCAAGTTCATTAACACCAAAATACTGATAAATACAAATAAAAATTTAATTATTTCTTGTTTATACAAGACAAAATATGTTTGTTTAACACAAAAATTTCAAAATTTTCACCTTTACATCAGAGAACACTTGAGTTTGCCAAACAAAATTCTGTAATAAATAAATCGTATCAAATGATTGTTAAACAAATTTTTCCGGATATGATTTTGAAAATGAAAATTTGTTAAATCTGTCTCGAATGTTTTAATGAATTTGAGCCCTTCCCTTATAAATAAATAAAATTAAAATTGAACGCAGAAGGCGTCACCAGTTCATGGCCGTATTTGCTTTTATTTGCATTTGGCCGATTATTAACTTGCCGGCTGCGTATTTACAGAGAAAAAGTCCGGAAAAGAGATAATGATGATCGGCAAGAAACTTGAGATACGTTTTGCATCCTACAAAATATCAGCTTCGCGCGTTCATTTACATCTCATTTGACGTGATAATTATTATTCCTCTTAGGTAGCTTTGACTTTAATTACAATACTCCGATGAAATGTAAGTGATTATTTGTTATGAAACAAATATAAACTTTGTTTTGTTTTTACATAATGCAAAACAATTTGTTTGTATACCTATTTTCCTTACGATTATCTCATCTTTATTACAAACAAGACGAACATTATTCTTCATCTTCTGTTACTAGTATAACGAAATCAAATACTTTTGTAAACAAAACAAAAACATCGGTTTTTCATACTTCCTTTTTTACAAATTTCTTAGAATTAGCAATTTTTTCAAATCCCGTTACAGCAGTACTTGGATGTCAGAAAAGAATTATTCAATCGAATAATTAAAAAATAATCTTGCTGATCATCAAACCAATCGATATGATCGAACTAATCCCACATACTTATCTCTACTGAAGGAATGTAAACAATCGTTATTTCCGCATAGCTAATTACGTGTGCAATTTGCTGTTCGCGCGCACTGATTTGCATTTTCGAGTGTTGTATAGTCAGTCTGCTGGATATCATTCAATAAGACAAAAATGACAAACGCACACAAAACTGTCCAAACAAACAGAGCACAACATTTTTAATTAATCTACCTTTGTTTGTTTTTTTGTTTTGTTTTTGTTTTTTTTTTTCTAATTAATTTCTTCAACGGTCAGAGAATATTTTTTAGAATTTTTTTGATGATTCTTTCTTTTTCCGCCTGATTTTGTCGGGAAAAGTTGAATCGGAGAGAAAGTTATATGAAATTTTATTGCGATGCGGATTTTTTTTGTTTAATTTTTATTCTTCAAATTAAATTGCTCGATGTTCAATTAAATTTGTCACATTTTTTTGTATAAATATTCATTTGCCTCAAATTAGTTCAAAGTTTTATTTACAAATTTACTTTCACTGCTAACAGAAAAAAATCATCATCATTCTGTAAGTATTGTATGATCTTATATATAGCAGAACGTACTTTTTTAAAATATTTTTCCAAACGTAAAATTTTGTATAAAAAATGCTGTTCGCAAAAGAAAAAAATGAATGTTATATTTTCTTCCTGAAATTTATAATTAGTAGAATCTTTGTATATATTTTCGTTTATTAATAACGGATAAATAAAATAGTTTTGTTTATTTGTTTGTTCAATAATGATTTAGATAAAATTACCATAAAAATGAACTAGTGAAAAATGTTTGCTAACGTCTTTGTTTTATGCTGAAAATCGGGAAAAATTTTTTTCAATGTTTATTTTTAGATCAGGATTTATTTCATGCGATTGGCAGCAAGTTATTGCGCTTCACCAGACGTCTCTTGATAGATTTAGTGTCAAAATATTGACTAACATTTATATCATTCAGTTGATACTCAAACGCTCAAACACATTATACTTATCTCCGAATATGCAATACGTATATAATTATTCTAAAATCAATATCTGATCCATAAGGAATACCGTGGAGTAAAATAAAAATTATCAAAATTTATTTATTTTCGTTTTCACTTTATTTGTTTAAGAGGAAAAAAACTTTATCATTTTAAAAACAAAATCAACATTTCATATGTAAACAACATTGTTAAAAAGAAAAAGAAAATATTTTAATAAAAAACAAAAGACGTCCAAATAAATGAATCAAAGTAAAGAACATGAGTTAAAAGAAGTGTTTTGCTAATTTGTTTGTGAAAATTGAATGAAGTCAGGTTGCGCAACGAAAATATAAAAATTGAATGAAAAATCGTCCGTGAAACTGAGCGTAACAGGATGATTTCCGGAAAATTGTGTCAAGTTCTTGATTTGCCATTGACTTGAATCTAGCCGGTTATATACATCATGCATATTTGATTCAACGCTGATTCTCAGAGACAACATCTTGTAAGTGCGCTCCACTTTTCTCAGTGTGCTCAGTGAACGTTTGTTCTCCGTATCTTTAATCTTTAATAAAAGGTTAACGCTTCCAATCTCTTTTAAAACTAGTCGCGCGATCCATCTGGTTTTCAGGCTCGCTTGCAGATCCCATCGTTCTGAGTTTCGCTATCCAATGCGTTTTCAATGAATAATAATTATATCAGTTTCACTTTTTTCTATTTTTGCTAATCAAATTTATATTTTCAAGTCAATTATAAGAAATATTAAAAGAAATCAGATGTGATATCATCTAGAGTGATAACAACTCTTAAATGTTTAAATTAAATTGAAAAAAAAAAAACAACAAAAAAGTAATGAAAAAAGTTGTATTTTATAAAGCAATTTTTTACCTTATAACGCATCTTGAATTAGTGTGCTTGTCGCTTGGCGGATGTGGACCTGAAACAAAAGTTGACGTCGATTAATGCAGAAAAAAGTAGTTGTTGTCATTTGGGATGTAGTGCGCGGGTTGAGTCACGCGTCTGCTTTGCATTGTATGGGTGGATCTTTTGACTTTTGTTTGCATCTTTGGCATGCACGCATGCCTGAAGGAGCCCCTCAAACTTCAAAGGGACTTTGCAATTAGCCCCTCAACAAAATTCAAATGCGCGATCAAAAGCTCCTGCTCTTTCAATAATTTCACAACTTTTTTTTCAAAAACCATTTTTCTCCAAAGAATCATATTTTTCATCATTTGTTACAACTATGAAAAATAATTATGAACAAATTGAAACAATTTTTTGAGGTGATTTAAAATATATATAAACAATTTGATAAAAATGTGTAGTCCTTGCCATTGAAATTTTTGTCAGTGGCATTGTAGCAGCTGACCAATGCTAATGAAAGTTCCGCCTGGCCTAAATGTTATTGTGGGGCGTAAAGTAAAAGTTACTCTTTGAAATGAAATTAAAAGCTCCAATTGGCCGAGGAAATTGATTCGTTTGTGAAAAGATAACTGTAACCTTTTCACGGCCAATATTCATCACAATTATTTTCTTTCAAATGAATTTCTTTTATTTCCACCAACAAAATAATTGATCTTGATCGAATAAGAATAAAAAACAACAACTTCCAAATGGTGCCATTCTGAAATTGTTCTGCCAATGTCAAAGATGAATTTAAATAAGAATAAGAAAAATTGGAAAGTCTCGTGCAATTTAGGAGAGAAATATTTTCACCAAAAGACCGGGTCATCTTTTCTTCAAGCATTTTGGATGGACATTCTCTTCCATATTATATATAGAAACTTCGCCCAACTGAGTGTCACTTGATGAATTCTCAAAATTAATTTTTTTACTCTTAGATTTAAATATAGATTTCAAACTAAATTTCAACGAAATAATTCCTCTTGAGTATTAACAAAATTATTTTTGTCAATTAAATTAATTTGTAAACTGAATTAAAAGTAATGATATAAAGAGTCGCGTGTAATCTTGATTAATTATTCATTTATTTGGAAAAAGAAATATTGTCCTAGGCGCTAAAGAGGAAGCACCATTTTTGGTCGGGAACATGTGCATTGTTCTTATCATTATTAGCAGAAGAAAGTCATTATGTTAACAGAGTCGAAAGTGAGTTTAGATTTTCCTCGGCTCACATGCGCGGATAGTGAAACAGCATCGGAAATTGGATCACACGCGACTCCGAAAGCAATGCGCTACGTACTTTTTGCTTCTCGATCAGTGAAAATATACGTTCAACATGCATACCGCAAGTTCTTAGGCAAATGACCATTCCCATGACTTCCAAATTGCTTTCTTATATCCAAATAAATAAATAATAATATTTTTATTGATCAGAGATATAAACTTGTGATTTGGTATTGATAACAAAATTAATCAAATACAAAACGTCGAATAAAAACAATGAATCAACAATCAAGAGTCACGGCTATTAATGATTAGAAGAAAATAATCATATTTTTCGGTCGATAAATGATTTTTTTATCATAATTATATTTATCAAATGAATCATCTTGTAATCGTAATTGGCATTGAAAATATAAACAACATCGCGATGACAGATTCCCACGTCTTAATTTTGATTGCCATACAGTTGAGAAGAAAGTTTTATACGTGTATGACAATAAGTCTAACATCATTCTCATATGCCAACTATTTCTTGCTGCAGATAAAGAAAATTCGATAGATATCGCTTACTATACCACTGTACTTTTTTGTTTATCCAATTTTTCTCAAACTTTATAATTGCAAATTCTTGTTCAACTTCACTTTCCAAACAATTTTCACAATTTTCTTTTTTATTCTAATGGTTAGGTAATTGAATTTGCATTTTTTAATTAAATTTTTTGAATGAAAATTATTTCTTTTGACTTTTATATTTACAAAATCTCAAAAAATTATAATTATCAGACACCGTTTGAATTGTAAAATAAAAAGCGCGTTAGAATTATTGTTGAAATTGTAATTCAAAGTGATAATTAATTTTCGATTTTAATTCAACAAAATATGAATAGCCTTTACAGTTCGAAACGTTTAATTTTGTACGTTCAACTTTAAATTATGTTAGTGATTTATTTGAGTTTGCATTATCAATTCAAATGTGAGATCCTATGTAAAATGCTGAAAAGAAGGTGATCGACGATTACTTCCGCACGTGCAAGTTGCACGTGATAATGCGTGCGACGTGCACTCTGGATTTCGAATTCAATTGATTGAGATGCTTAGCAGCACCTGATTGTCTTAACCATTCGGGTACTCACCTCCTTTCAGATTTATTTAGCCGACTATTGGATTCTGGAAACACTCGACGCGACACATCATAAAAATAGCTCCGAAAAGGTCCGAATTCTTGCCGGCCAATTTACCCCAGCAACAAACAAGTGGGCAAAAAATTGTAAACAATTATTTTGTATTCAGTAATGAAATTGAAAACTGCAGAGTTTGGCGAAAAATATTGTGAAGAAAGCTGCGAATAGAGACGCACTTTACGGCGAGACTGTCGAGTGAGACCGCGACATTTTCGCGCTCGTGGGTGTCGCTGATTGACGATGTCGCGGGAGACGATTTCCGTAGTACGGCTGCGGAGACTGAACGCGAAACCCAGGTTGACACGCGCGTAACTTTAATAATCTCTTTCGGTCCCCCACTTGTCTGCTCGGCGAAGCGCGCCGCGCGCGATCCACCACTTGCTCCCTTCTTAGATCATTCATCTTTCTTTGTTTCCACACTTTTTTCGTCCTCATATCCGTGACAGGCCAAACCGCGATTTCGCACTTAACTCGCATTTCCTTAAACTCAACAAAATTTCCTCATCATCAAAAATCATTATTTTCTCATCAAATATCGTTTCTTTTTTCTCACATTTTCATTCTGTTTCTCATGCGAATTTGTTTTGTATCTTTTGAAAACATAATTTTTTTGGAAACAAACTTTTTTAAGTTGGGACATGCAATTTCGCAAAATAGTCAAATGTTTTTGTCGTTCTTAATATGAAATTCTATTAATTTTTGACAAAATTGTCTGTCTCTAAGATGAGATATTTAATTTATAGAAATTGGACAAAATGGTACACGGAAAAAAAGTAAATTATTATACTTAATCGCTTTTAAGAATTGAAAATTTTAAGTTATGTTAGCATAAGTCAAGCATCAAACGTTTACAACTTAGAGTTTAACTATCTGATACTTAATGCTTACTTGATTATCACATGGCCGTTGAGTAAACATAATTCGACTAATTTTTAAGTTAAAGTATAGTAAATATCAACTTATATTAATATTAAAATAAAATTTTTGTATATTCTCGTCACTTAAATGTATTTATGTATTTATGTTATGATAAATTTACAAAACTTCAAGTTTTCAATTTTTAAAAACGATTAAGCAATAATAATTTACTTTTTTCCGTGTATATATATATAGTGTAGCATGCAGTTTGAAATTAAATATATATCCAATTCAAACTTGTGAAACTTGTTCATACTGTGCCTAATTATTTATGCCAGTGAAAAATTCACATGCTTCAATTTTAAACAAATTTTGACTTTCCAGAAAAAAAAAAATTTGGACCTGCAAATTTGCAAAAAATAATTATACAAAAAATAATATTGAGTGATTTATTAGATTAACAATATATTATAGAATTAATCATAAAATATCGAAATTATATAATTAATTATATAAAAATTTTCATTCGAAATATTTTATTTATTTGTTTTGTTGAGTTGTGTAAAATTACAGCGTTTATTAATATAAAATCAGATCAGATTTTATCGCGTCTCTACGAATCATCTGAATTCCCGGTGAATTGCAACTGGACCAAATCAATTTCGATTGCATGCCGGCTTTTATCTATAAAGAAAATTATGTCAGATCACAAAAATTGATCAAACGGCAAAAAAACTTATTAACAAATAATAAGAAACCAGAAATGTTACATGATTAAAAAACATTTGGTTCATTCTCGAATGTATATATTCCATGACAAACTATATCACAATGACAAATTCATATCAATCCGAAGTTATGCTTTGCAGTCATGTTTGTTGATACTGAAGCCACATAGTTTCTGTTGGGCAACATTTCACTGTCAAACTATTACAATATTGCGATGACGATACTCTTAAAGTTTTTTTTTTCTTAAACGAGACGTGATACAGTAGCGATAGCGATACAGACTCATCGTGACATCACGATGTCACGTTTGCTCGTATCTGTAAAAATATTTTAGGCTGCGATTATTTAAAATTAAATCCACAAAAGAAAGTGATCAGTTTCCGCTATGACTTGCATCAGACCTTTTTTTCTCATTTAACCGCATCTCCGGACTTGAATGATAAAAAGTAACTGATATTTAACTTCAGATAAACAATAAATAAATAATTACATTTTAATTGTTGTGATTTTGATAAATGTTGGATTGAAAGTTTGATTGTTTTGTGGTTTTGAACAAAAACAGGATTGGTCAAATTTTGAATTCGACTAATAATCTATGATCTTGTTAATTCAACAAAAAAATGTTTGAATTTGGTGTTATTGTTATTTTAAAATTATAATTCGAGTTAGGTTAATAAAAAACGATAAAAAAAGCAACGCATTTGCACGCTACTGATGTTTTCATTTCAATCATTCATTAACCACTTTGTGGCGTCCTTAATAGATAAAGACACTGCGGATCTTTCGGCGCGTTCTCTTGCAACATTGACGTTGTATTTGAGCGTTTCCGTAACGCGTCATACGAGTTATCAATTGGGCAGCATTAAATGTCGTATGAATGAAATTTATTGCTTTTACATCGCGTATCCTCGATCCAAAAGCGTATATGCTAATTTTTATATTTCATTTTCGTATTTTTATTTTGATTATTTAATCCAGTGAATAATTCGTTTTCTAGAGTTTTCACGGTGGTAATCCAGTCGTCGCAAGAGTTCATCAGATGCGAGACGCATTCGCAACTCAGTCGTTGCACAATTTTTCACTAAAGCGCAACTCAGGGATTAAGTTTGAATAGAAGTTGTCATATCATTGCAATATCATGGTTCCATCTTCTTTAACTCCAAAATCCTTTTTTAATTAACAAAATACAATATTTGATTTTAATTTTACATATTTATTTGACACTATGCGTATCGAAGTAGTGACCTCTTTAGAAGTACCAAGAGGAAGAACATTTTCTTGACAAGATATTTTATCAGTTTTAGTAGGAAGTAGATTCAAAATACAGATATCAGTAAATATAGAACGTATATATACCTCAAAGTCATATGATCTTTAAGTGTGTTTAAAGATAATTATATATATTCAAAAAAGTTGTGTAAAGTCGAGTTTTATATGGCACACAGAAAATTCTCGTACATTTCAAGTGAATTTTATTTGGGCTCCTCGTATCATTTTTTCTCGTATATTAAAAATAATTTTCAGATTATTAAGTGAAAATCCTCATCACTCTAGTGAAAAAATGAATTTTATTTGCAAGAAAAAACGACCGTAGTTTTTCCGTAGTTTTCGATTACAAGTTGAAAAATAAATAGAATATTTTTTTATAAAAAAGTGATAGGGTTGTCAATACCAACTAAATTTTTATTGTAAATTGAAAAAATAGATTCGATCTAACGAAGCATACAAAACTGTTCATATTTCATTTTAAATTGCGAGTTTTATACGTTGAGTTTTTTTATTTGTTTTATAGTTCCTGTTACACAAATTCGGTCAGTTTAGTGCCACTTGAAATGATTTTTTTGTACTCTTTAATTATTAGTTCATTTTGATTTGTAGATGTGCAGCGACAGAGTTGCGTGTAATATGTGCTGAATTTGTAAGAATTCTGAATTACCATCATACTGGGCTCCAGAAACGAAATGTCGACTGATAATAATCTAAACTGCTGACAATTATATACGTTTCAAAATAAATGCAATAGCGTCAATCTGCATCGATCTGAATGGTTCTCTGTATTTCCATACAATAAAAAATGATTAATCAAATGATGATTACGAAAAATCGTAAAAAATGTAGTTTTATCTTTAAAAAATTTTGCGATAAACGTGAACAAAGGCTCGGTCTTATTTCTTTTTAATTCGACAAGCAAAATTTTTTAATTGAAAAATTCGTTCAATTTAAAATGTAAATATTGAAAAATCATGAATTTGATTATGAAATGAGAATGTTTTAGTTGAAACAAATTTTTTTAATATTATATACAAAGCCTAACTTACATTCCTTACTGAAAAATATAGATGACAATTAACTGTTTGTATACAACAAAATGAAAAGAAATGTACGAAATTCAAAATGTATACTGTTTACAACACTCATTTACTGATAACACGTGTTCAAAATTTTAGAAATTGTTTTGGGACTGCTGTGCCCCTACATATTTTAAAATGTATGTATCAGTGATAATTTACGCAGATTTAATTTATATATAGCTCAAACTTGAATGCTTCGCTCATGCGTTTCATGTTAATCTTCCAGTCTACTGATGAATTATCGTACAGTATTTGATTACTGATAATCTTTTTCCATATTTTTGAAGAATGATTTTGTTTTGAGAGTTTTTGTTCTTGACCGAATTTTATACAGTTGAAATCATTCGCGAGATCCCAAATAATACGCTTTTAACATTAGTTTTATAGCAAAATTTATAGATGTAAAGGTATACTTATATATGTAGAGGTATAGATAGCTTCACATTTTACTGATCCAAAAATTGTTTGTCAACAACTCGTATAGAATGTAATGTTCTATAACTGCATATTTTTTTTAATCGACAATTTTTCAAAATAAATGTATATTTAATAAGAAAATATATTCATAAATAAGATTTCAATTGATCTTAATTATTTGGATGGGAAGTTGTTCTGGGATTGACAATAATCAAACGATAAAGTTACAATGACGGTGCAGATGAGAAGAGACGAGTTGCTACTACTTCTGCAATTCCAAGACGTAATTATTCCCTTCGGTTAATTCGCGGATTAGACCGCCACTCAACTTAGCTCTTGGACTCAATATAACTTCCTTTGTACTGTCATATTCAGCGACGTACAGTCGCCCTAAAACGTGTCCTGTATGTGCGTTTATATTTTATCTCACTTTTTTTTGTTATTTTCGTTATGAATAATTTTGTCGCTTTCTATGAACATGATCATTATAATTTTTACAATCAATTACAAAAATGATTTTTCATGTTAAGTAAAAATATATCTTTCATTATCAATGTTCCATCATTTCTTTTCGACATTCTAAATTTTGTTCATAAAATTTTCTTCTGGAATAATTGTCAAATATTTTTTTATTGTTATAAATTAAAAAGAAACTCACTTGATAAAATGAAAACAATCGTTTTTCTTTGTCATGAAATTTTTGGATTTATAAATTGATTTCCTTGAACGTGATTGGAGTAGTCAAATTTAAAACACTGAGCTTAGCAGAAACGAGATTCCAATGGAAGACAAATGATTTGTCTCCACAATTGGTACATAAATAAAATCCACGCCATCTACGTAGTCGTTGAATTATGTACGAGTTATATGTCTCAATGTTTCATTGTCCCTTTTTTTTATTGTAACTTGGTGCGTGCCAGACTCATAACTTATTAATAAGTTGTTAATCCTTTTTGTATTTGGCACTTTAATTTCGTTTGTATAGTCAAACACAATGACACTCATCAAAATATAATTGAAATGAAAAAACTGTCATATTTGACTTTTTTTATTATAAAAGCTGATGACAATGAGTGTATAGACAATCATGAGTGTTGAGATCTTGAATTGAGCTATTTAAGTAAGAATTGCCTTATTAAAACCTTGAAAAGTTTCTGAAGGATGAATTTCAAATCTTCCAATTTGAAAAAATTTTTTATTCTTAAAAAATCGGTTCGAACTTTGAAATTTATGAACAGAAACAATGCACTAATATGGGCATTTTGATAACTGCAAATATTTATATTTGAGGTAGTCATTGAATTTGAATGTTTTTTATTTTTAAATATACAACGATTAGGTATGATTGTACCCTCCTAGATCTTTGTAAATATTTAATAATGAATCACTCATTAACATCATTCTCGCACGTGTTTGTCTAAATACAATGGATAAACAACAATTATTGCAAATAAATAATCAAAATGCATCTTCGTAAAACACGTGAGTCATCCTTAATTGAATCTCAATAAATGCTAGAAACTTCTGGACTCGAATGTTTTTCTTTTTTCATACGTAAAAATTCATCAGGTGTTATTGCTATGTTTATAGTTTCTTTGGTTTTTTTGTTTCTTGTAAAATGTTATCGATTGAATATATTAAAAATAAAACAAAGACACTAATTCGAAAATAAATAAAATTAATAGTGAAAACAGTTTTTAGAATAAATATCTTCAGAACAAATGTAATGCAAAAAAATACTTTTTGAAATTGGTTTTAAATCAGCAGACTAATCTTGGAATTATAGTAAAAATATAATATTTATTCGATAAAATGACAGCAGTTTAATTATTTTTTTAATTGATCCAATTGTGTCTGAATTTTCTCAAGAGACTCATACAAATTGGTGAGACTTGTCCTAGCCATCTGGACGGTCAATTTCTCTTCCTTATCACATTCTTCCAAATCCAATTGCAATTTCACATTGCACTGTGCCTCTTTGGCTCTTATCGTCGAACAAGTACAGACATCCAACGACCAGTTGATCGAAGTTACCTTTGGCCAAATGCTTCTTTCCTCTAAAGCTTGTATCAAATTTTGGCCCTCCATCGACCAAATCTCACAAATCACCTCGATTTTTTCCTTATCAATGGCGAAAGATTTTGTGAGCGTTTTCTCCATCGCGGCTGTGTCTACGCCTGCAAAACTCGCCTTCGAGATGATCATCTCAATAACATGGAGTAGATCTTCAACTTCTTCTATTTTCAACTCTAAGGAACTCTCAAGTTGCTGCTTCTCAACTTTACTGAACAACTGATCCCTATGCTCCTTTTGTAGTCTGTGGCAGATGTTATTAACGAGCGTTCCGAATTTACGTCTGTTCAATTTGTTTATGATCTGAAGACCTTGTTCGAGTCTGAAAATAATTCCATAAGTCAAATATTCATGCCAGGCAAAAGAATGTTTCAACAATTCAGATCAAGGTGAGAAATTTTGATCTCAATTTGATAACAATTAATGTAGAGTTGAATTAAAACATCTTAACAAAATTTTACGTTTTGAAGATTAACAATATTATTAGAGTTACCTGGTTTCTGGAACAATCCACGTCATTTTTGTTTTCGATTCAGTTAAATGTGTAATCCTATGATCAAATCATTTTATAAATAATGTCATTGTAAAATTGTTACGGCTGTTTAAATAAATAGACACCTATGAGATGTTTGGTTGGTTTGGTATAAGACTGAGTTTTCAACTTAACCTCTAATTGTGTTTACAATTCCGTATGACTTTATCATATGATGGTAAGGTCTTCTTCTTTCTTATGATTGGGACTGACGAAGTTCATAAGACCATCAAGTGGTGTTCAATTATTTGCCAAGAACGGATGTGCGTTTATAACTATCGAAATCATATTTTGGAGAATTGATATCCAGCTTTTATAAGACCAAGCATACATTATATTTTGCCATTCTACATTGGATGACCGATTTTTATATAATATTTTTATTTTTATATATATCCAATTGTGTGCCATCTATGGGATGATAACATCAACTATAATCTCGAGGATTGAAAATTTTCATTCGTACCAAGCTGCTGCCAAGATATCGCCCAATATTAACCACTGTCGGCTCAATACTTCTCAGAAAAATAAACTGTATCCTTTTGAAATATTGTGCGGGCAAACATTTTGAAAGTTTATTTATTATTGAAAAAAAAACGTTCTCTATTTGACAACAATTATATTTAAAAACATAAGAAAAAAATTTTTTTAAGCATTGAATCTTCAATTTTATTTCTATAAAATTCTGGAATTTCTGTTTTATCGACAAAAACTTGAGAATTATTAGTATTTGATACAGAGCAGTTGGTAATGAAAAATATTCAATGTTACATTCGTATATAAAAATTTCTAAAATAAAATAACAAAATTTTAATAAAAACTTTTTGCGAAAAATTTTTTAATGGAATGAAAAAATGTTTTATTTTTTTTTATTTGACTTTTAGTAATAAAATTATGAACTTTTCTGCCTTATTTATTACAATTAAAATAAAATAAAAATAGTAAAAAAGAATTGATTAAAAAAAATATTTTTTTTTATCACATAAATAAATATTTAAAAAAATCAAAATTAAACATTGCAAAAATATTTTTTCCTTCCATATTCTAGCTTAATGTCTATTCCCGATATTTAATTACAATCACCACCAAAACCAATTACGGACAAATTAATTTTTTGTTCCAATATGATTTCCTTGACGTCCAGCTTCTAATAAGCAGCTTTGAGCTAAAACCTATCTTTACCTTCCTTCTTGCATGTACTTACAAAAAAACTGATTTTCTTAAACGTTTTTCCAGGAAGCGTGTTGTCCGTGCATGCGTAAACTGTTGGCTTTGTGGCATATGCTGCTGCCATACGTCACTGATAAATTTTCAATTTTCACGGTATTCGACAGTTAAGTTAAATCGACTTCAATTAATTTAACTGAAAGAATCAACTTTTGTCTTCACACCGGTTGTTTTTTTTTTTTCATTTGGACCACTCAAGTGCATTATTTATATAAAATTTAAAAGTTTATAATGCGTGCTGCTGTAGTTATCCTGTTTACTTCTCTTACCATTATTGGTCTGTAAGTAAATCACTTTGCGTATGTCATAAAATCATTTTAAACACTAGTCTTTCATGTTAACATTACCTGCATAACATAATATTTTTATTTATGTTCTTTTAATTATTGTACAATTTTATTTTCATTTGATTGTAATTTTGGTTGTACTTTTTTCAGTATTTTTATGCAAACTTATTTTCAATCCACGGAGGAATCTGTCGATGACTCGAGCACTTACGACCCTCAAAATGTGTTTGTCACAGCGGTGCAAGATTTGAGCGATGACATTCGCAGGATCTACAAGAAGGTAGAAAGTGAGGAAAACATGGTGAACATAACTTTGGGAAATTTTTGGCACCTGGCGCAGTACGTTAGCAAACAGGCGAAGGACATGGCTGGAACAGTGAGTGAGACTACTGAAGACCTGAACGAAGAAATAAATAGACAAACAGAACAGCTCGAGAAAGTGTATGAAAAGTACCAGTCCGACTTGGACCTCATCCCCATCGGCAAAGTTAAGTATGAGAATCTGAATGAACACATTCAAATCCTTTGTAACAACACGAAGAAAGAATTGAACCGGATCAAAAACGAAATTAGAGCTGAAATTGAAAAATCAGAAGCGATTAGAAACAACCTGCTGGCCATCGACCTTGAAATGGAACGGATGAAAAATGGCCTGAGCGCGGATTTTGTGGAAGGCGTGATTTCTGAGGTTGCATTGCAAATTCAGTCACTGAAAGAGAGAACGGAAAATAAAGTGAATGATATTGTTGACCAGATGAAAGATAAAGTTTACAATATGAGTGGGGATCAAGTGGGAGACAATTTGAACGAGGCCAGAGAACTGCGTAATATTTTCGGTGAGGTGGAGAAAGCTATGCTAGACATCGGACTGCAGGTTCAGAAAATGGTCGATTCGAAAAGAGACGAAAGTTTGGCTACCATTTCGGCGTGCAAGCAGAAGTACTACTTGATCAAACAACAAATCATTGAGTTTGTTAGCGGTGTTGAAAAGTCGATTAGTGCTAAAAATAGCTGGGTAGAAGACGTGACGAAACAAATTGATGAAATGTCCAAGCTTAGGGTGAAACTGTTGACAGAAAAAGGTGACAGTTATTTGATCTTATTATAGAACATATATTTTTATTTTTTTACGATGAAATTTTTTGACACATAAAAAACATTTTCAAACAACCTACACTGGGGAAAAAATTTTATCAAATATTATAGTTTATAAATGAAAATTAACTGAACTGTACAGTATATGGGAGAAAAATTTTAAATTCGTAAAAAATTATTAAAACTTACAGCAAATTTTGATGAATGAGTATAAACAATTAACTCATTTTAATGGTTCCGAATTTGCTATAACTTTCAATATTTTTTGCTGAATTTTAGATTTGTTTCCCATATACTGTATAGTTCAGTAAATTTTGATAGAATTTTTTTCCCCGTATATTATTAATATTATATTATTAAGATCATGACAATTGGAAACTAATTTTTGGTGTTAAATTAACAAAAATTAGTCTTTTGGATTGATTTTTCTTAAATTAGAGAGATTTCGAATTTTATTTTTGTGGATCTTAATTAGTTGAATTTATCAGGTGAAATCCCGCTCGATTATCGTGAAGACGTGCCATTTTTTGGTATCTTACCAAACGAGACCTTGGCGTCCTACATTCAGGATAAAAACAAGACTACGATGACTAATTATGGTGTAAAACCTAATGGCTCGCAGTTTATCCGCGAGATAACAAAGGAACAAGTCGAAGAGAGGTTTCACATAAAAGAGGTATTTTATGACGAAGAGGGACAAGTGAGAAGTGACAAGTCATACATATTCTATTACGTTGGGTAAAACAACAGAAAAGAACGAATATTGAAATGGATAATAAACGTTAATCTTGTAAAAACAATAATGATGTAGGTAAAACGACAAATCAATTTGGCCTAAGCAGATTAGGATGGTTGTTATATTTTTTAGCTGCTAATCAGTTTGTAAACAGTATGTATAAACGGTTAAATGAAACGCGCAGCATCGCATTAATTTCGAAGCGTCAATAATCTGTTTAGTGTGAACTAAAATGGTCCCTAATGTATGCGCGAGGGGGTAATAAAAATCGACTTTCATGACGACGTGTATGCGGTAAGGTAACCCCTCCCCTCCCCCTTCTCCTCTTTGGACTTTACTAAAAGTTTAATCAAAGTCAGATTAGCTCGGGTCTCTTCCTCTACATATTTAGGGTGTCGAGCTTTTTAATCGTCAACGGACTTTTATTAAATCAAAGTTGATTGGTCTCTCTTTCAATACATCCAGATTATTTATTCTAAAATAGATTTTCTTCAAACCTTGATTATATTTAAATCTCAGTCATTTTAATTTCCAACTTAAACTGATCAAAACAAAAGGAAATATTTGTATTTAAATTTGTTCAACATGTGCATGGAACTTTCGGATACATATTTTTGACTGACATAAACAATTGGGCAAATCATGAACAAGTTTCATAAATTTGAATTTGATATAATTTTTATTTCAAACTATTATAAAAATGTCTAATTTCCAAATTGAATATCTTAGCTTAAAGATAGTTCTCGTAGACTCGTTCGTATTAATAGAATTCACATTAAAAGTTAAATCAGTTAAAAAAATCTGATTATTTTGCAAAATTGCATGTCTCATCTTAATCTTTTAAAAATATCAACATTATGGCTCGGTTTACGACGACATAAATTGAAATAGTTGAAAAAATATAATAGAAAAAAAGAAATTGATTTTGCAAAGGTGTATAATCTGTGTGAAAGTAATGTTTGTACGAAAACGGTTGCTGTTAAAGACACGATGATTAAGGGACAGCTTGGCAAAGACACGTTTAGGCACCCACTGGCAAAGGCTGGGTGGGAAGTGATTCAATCTCCGTATAATCCCTGTAATCCCGAGGGCATCAGCCCTCCGATATTCGCGACCCCTTAAATCCCACTACGAATGTATTTCGGAGTGTTTGTCTTCGCTGCTCAAGTCCTATCATTTTCACTCATCGATGTGCTTTAAGATTATACGTTGCGCTACTAATTCCGTACCTGACCGAGTCATCATTATTTGACTTTCCCTTTCATGACCCGCGTTTCCAAGATCCAATCTTAATTCAATGTCACTTGCATGCAAATTTACAACCTCCTTTGTCAGCTGATAACATCTTAAAATCGACCAAAATGCAGACAAAATTGTTACACATCTTTTATTTTTCATTTAGTTCAATTTTCATTGACCTCTTATTACTTTTTTTCCTGTTCGGAAATAAAAATATTATAAACTCCGCTGGGTTTATTTTAGCATCGGAACTTGAGGCCTGTTGTCTGCAACAGCTTAACATTAATGAAACTGATTTGCATTTGATCCCGACTGATCGACGATCCTGCTTACATTTTCCAATAAATTATTCAGCGCCCGCGATACATCACATTATTAAACTTTAATTAAGTCATCGTCCCATTTTCCGTGGTGCGATTGCCTGCTCGCGAGATTGATCGTCTCGATTTGCGTTCATCTCAATGTATCCCTTTTCCCTTGTGCGCTCCAATAACGCGATACCATCAGCCGTATTTTATTTGACAAGTGACTAATGCCACCATTTGTATGAATTCAGAACAAAATAGATAAAAATAACGCCCCGCGGTGTATTACAGTAAATGTGCATGCTTTTGACAAACTTTTATAGATTTGCCATAGTTTCTCACACAATCTTCTCAATTGTTTCACTTTCACATTTTAAATCTCTCAAGTTCGTTCGCAACAATTTGTTTTTGCTTTATTGCTTTGCCAATAATTGAATTATAATTCTGTGTCGTTTAATTTTTTCATAACAAATAAAAATCAGTTTTTGAAAAAGAGTTACAATTTGAACAGTGGTTTTTGTGGCACACCCTTTGGGATTGTAGAAAATTTATGATCAATATAAACTCAGAACAGAGCAATCGTTCATAATTTAATTAAAAATTTTCTCCCTTTCTGCCAGAGTTCAAGCACGATTTTTGACTGCTGATTGAAAAAGGGGTGCGATTGTTAAAAGGATTTGTCGTGCCTGTTTTTTGAATTAATTAATTATAAGATAAATGTTGAATTTGAAATTAATATGATTCGAAGCAATAAAGTAATATAGTTATTATAATTCAGTCATTTCGAGTTTTTCGAATAAATACATTGTAGAAATTAGATTATTAAAAAAAGAGGGAGAAATTTAGAAAACTTATTGCAACAACATTATGATCTCTGTACTGAGCACATTTTTTAAATAGCTGGCATGAAAAAAAAATATATATATGAAATTGAAAAGAAAGATAGTTGCATATAATAAAAAATTCAAATTTTAATGACAGGGCGAAACGAAATTCATCAGTTTTTTATGCGAAAAAACCTGTAAATCCGATTCACCCCAACACAAAGTAGAAGTTTTCTAGCAGCGAGTTTTAATATTAACGTGCGATATTGGACGGCTCGGATAAGCCACGTGCAAGGACGCAACGCAGAAATATATGTTCGCACGTGCAACTGCCGAGGGTACGCGCTTTTTCAAGTAACGATACCGCAAACGAGCCGTTTAACGCTTTAGTAGTGTTTGCACTAGTATCAAGAGTTTGGCTCCCCAGCCACACAAACTTTGATCCGTTTCTTTTATTTACTCAGCTCCGCTTCTCCGATTGTTATGCCTTCCACTGACTTTTATTCTATACTACACTCTTCTATATACAACATTTTTGACTTTTCATATATATTCGCAATATACACAATTCAAATCACATATATTGATTGGACAAGAGTTTTAAATTCAAATATTAATATTGAAAGTTAAAAAATAGCAAATAACCAATCAGACATGTTCAAAAATAATTAAAAAATCAGCGAACAAACTAAATTTAATGGTAAAATAGAAGAACAAAATGAAATTGTTTTTGATATGAAGAAGATTGAAAAACGATCCTACACTTTGATCAAAAAGAAACGTCAATGTTCATGCTTGCGATTTCGTGATTGGATTCATACTTTTTGTACCTTCTGTTTGTGAAGTTGAAACAAACGTACTCATTCCGGATGTGTCTTGAAAATAAAGACGACAATCGTGGCAGAAGACCTTGATGGTGTTCGAGGCGCTGCGAAGCATCCAACTTGTCAGAGAATGTTACAGGGGAGCCCTTGCACACAGACCAGTGGATATATGTATAAACTACCTGATATACCTGGTGACCCTACTCAAAACGTATAAACTACCACGCCTAGTTAGATGCCATTGTGAGCTGGTGTTTTATGAACTTGAGAGAAATCGTAACAAGTTGATGTTTCTCTGACGATACTTTGCAATGATTTATTCATCCTCGCGACGTTTTTCAGGAAAAAATAAATAACAGACTTGATACAACGCCAGTGTGTTTTGTAAAGAACTCAAAATTGTCCCATTCAAGATTAGATCTTCGGCTCTGAATTGAGTTACCATTTACAGTCTTGTAATTGGAGAGAAAAAAAAAACGTTTAAAAAAATATTTTGTTCTTTCGGGTGATAAAGCACTTTGTACCTGGAACGGACTCTTCGGTCAATTTTTGCTCACATTTTTTTGTAATTTTTCGTTAGAGAATGAAAAATTTAAATGGAAAAACGAAAAAGCAGCGTTGTGCGATTATAAATTATGATTATTGTTTCATCCGATAATAAACATTTCTCAGTGAATTTTACATCGGGAAAACTTACGACTTATTCATAAATAACTAGATAAAATCGATAGTCTTATTTGAAAATGATAATAAACCGCATTGCTTGGGCGTTAATGCACGGTGTATCGTATGTGTGTGTATATAGGTATACACTTGGCACAGACATATGTTTACCGACGCAGTTTAAGGGGATTAGTGACCCGCATCCCGATGGCGATCATTGCATAAATCAATGTGATGCTGGCCTATCAGTGATAGGCATTTACGCGCGCAATACTCTGTCAGAAGAATCACCAGGAATGCGTTCACCTGCCGACCATATACAGTAACGAAAAAAAAAAGTCTTTAATTGTTCGATTTTCTTATTTATATCATTACCAAAATCTCAATTTTGTACGTGATATATTCTATTTTATCTATCCAAGCCGTTGAATAATAAAAGAAGTGCATATAGTAATTTTTATTTGAAAATTATTTTTGTAATTTGGTAATAAATAAGTTTTGATCAAAAAATGGTAGTTTGTTTTTTAGTTAATATAATATTTAGTAATTTATATAAAATTTTACTTTTGTATTTCATTTATATAGTTCGGTTGTATCAGAACGAATTTTTATTGTCATTTTTTTTCATCTCGCAACTCCAATGCGAGTGGCAATTTTTAATCCAGAAAAATGATGTACAAATAAAGAGGTCCAAGTTCTAAGGTGTTTCAGGTGAATTAATTCAAACTATGATACGGTATCCGGCCTTTATGTAAGGAGATTATGCCACGAGGCGAGCAGAAAATACAGCGCAAACATTGGATCGAGACTCGACGACCCATGAAGTGGTTCACGTATTATCACGAACTCACTGGATTAGTTGGATTGTCAGAAACTTGTGAAAAGATTTTACACTCTGAGAATATCTCATACATCATTGTCATTCGGCGATACAATAAAATGGTAAATATAAACCTCTCCTTTGCTCTGTCTAAATATATACATCTAAATAATGGCCCGAAATTATCTCGTGTATAAATGAAATTCTATCTTATACAATTTTGCTTCTGAGATCAATTTATCACTAGGTAAGAAGTTTCGGTTTAGCATCAGAATGTGCTTAAAAGTTGATACCGGAGATGATGACTTCTGGAAATCTGTTCTGATTTGTGCAATGTTGATTTCAAATGTGAATTCATGTAACACCTACAGTTAATTATTTGAGTAAACAAGCTGGTGTTTTGGAACGATTGAAAATTCGTCGAAAAATAGTCAAACGGTTTGAAAGCGATTTATTTCAATTTTTCAAAGTATCTAAAGCATTCACAACAGACGCAGTAGCCCACGTTACAGTATCTTCACAAGATCTCTATGTTTTACAAGCCAGCTGTGTGTTGCTCGGCATTGTGGATCCTTTGTGTCGGAGTCCTGTGGCTGAATAGATCTGCCTGACTTTGCTCTTCTCCGACATTTCGAAACCTCCTCAAAGAAACACCATCCTGCCTGCTGTCAGTTTCATTTTCCATCGTTTCCCATTTCTTTATCCGAAACTAATTAGGATGCTTAATCGCAGATATTCGCGATGCACAATATCCCAGACTCTCTCAAGTTGTTTATTTCGAGAAACTGATCCCGATTTCGGATTTAAAATTGCATTAAATTTCGTACGAAATGAAGCGCGCAATTTTGAAACGGCCTCTTCGTGTGTGATGTATTAGTCAAAAGCAGTCATCAATTTTGAGACGCACATCCTATTGAATAAAGAATCTTTAAAACATCGTCTGTCTATCACTAAATGAGATGGCCTCGAACATGATGGATGATTTTTCGTTCCTCAGCACTTTACACCCAATAAACTTGGTTTGAATTCCTTACTAACTACAACCACGATCTTAGGATACTCTTAGAAAGAATTTCAAATTATTTTTATCATGTCTGTATAACTGTCCAAGTATACAAGTTTCGTAATGAAAAATTAATAGCAAAAATTCGACCGTAACCAACCAATTATAATACAAAACTAAATGAATGAATAACATCACCGAATTCATAAATTGATATTATACTTTTAATAATACTTCACATAATGTTGCTAATTTTTATTATCTTTTTGATAGGTGCTGCAGTTAAAAGTTACAAGGAAAAATTATTTTAATGTTAATTACCACCGGTGACAAAACAATCATTTTTATGTAACTCATTAAATCTTATAATTATTAGTTATTATTAAAAAAATTAAAAGTGATTCATAACATGCAAATAATATTTGGCATTTTCGGTTTATGGCGAAGATGAAAATATATAAAATATTAGAAATTACACTATTTTCTTCAAACATAAGTGATAATAGAACACATCTATCCTTTTTTACGAAAATGTATCATCATTACGAAAAATAAATTATTGTAACTAAATGATATAAATTTTCTCAAATCGACAAATCGTTAAAAGTATTTAAAAATCAAAATTTTATTGTATAAGCAAAATTACAATTCATACTGTTTACTGACAATAATTAAATGGATTAAACGTTAAAAAAATGACGTTTCTAGATTATTTCCAGACAAATGTATAATTTCTAATAACCTCTTCTTTTTTATCTGGATGTGTAATGTTTTCTCGAAAAGTCATAGTTTTGTCATCAATTTGTTGTTTGATGCACGTTCGTTCATAATACCGGTGATTCGTGTCTCTTCCGTGAGTGTGAGTTTCTGTGGTACCATTTTTGGTAAATTCTTGTTTAAACATTTCTTCTGGTTTGCAACCATCGTATGGAACATGGTCATTGCATTGTACAAGTACTTTATCTGCAACAATCAAATGAATAATGAAGTATATAAAAGAAGACTAAAAAGTTGATTAATTGGAACTTACTATCTTTGCTGATGAGGTATATTTGAGCCTGTGCATATTGTTCGATCTTCTGAATGTCACCTGCGATGATGAGTTCAATGACCTTCAAAGTAGAAACCAACATTGCCTGATCGTCATAACATTTGTGCTTGTAATCCAACATTGCACTTGTAATATCTGCCACGAACTCTTCAACATCTAACAAGTCTTCAGCAAGATCAGTTTTCAAGTCTTTAATGTACTCTTGTAAATCACCTCCGTATTCCTTGAGTTTTTCTTTGCTTATTGATTGTAGATCTGCATTGCTTGCGCCTGTTTTTTTGTTTCTAATAAATCATTAACGTACTTCTCAAACATGTCTTCAATTTCATCGATAAATTCTTCGAATTCTCCGTGAACATAATTCATCACCTCTGTAAACTCTTCAGCTAATTGAGTATGGTTCCCTAAGAACGGTTCGAGGTCATCTATAAGATACCGAAAAGTTTCCATATCTTCTTCAGCTTCATAATATTTACTATTGTTGAGAACTTTGCGGTTTAAAGTTTTAATATCTTCTATCCAAATTAGGATGTCCTTGTAACAAGTTTTGGATTTAGGGGTTTGGTCGAGGAGTTCGTGTAATTCTTCAGTTTTGTTTTTGAATAAACTTAATTCAGATTTTAAAGCGTCGTCAATGCAATTTAACAGCTGATTGTAATGTCTGCTTAGAGGGTCGATCTGTTTGAAGCAATATTCCATAAATGTATATGCAGTGTCGTAAAACACATTTTTCGCTTCGTTACAGTGTTCATAGAGTTCGTTTAAATCTTTTGTCAGAAAATCTAATCCATTGTTTACCAACTTGGCGGTGTTGGCTTCGTGTGTTGCATAGACGTCAAGTTCTGTAAATCAAATTTAACATTTTAAAAATATTCCAAAACATATTTAAATAATGATAGTGTTAAAATAATTTAACAGGAATTAAAGTAATACTTGGAACAAAATCGTCTGCGGTTGGATATCCATTGTGTTGTCCGAAAATTTGCGTGACAATTAAGAAGTGGAACCAACAACTAATAACGATTCTCATTTTTAATGAAACAACTTGAACTGATGCAGATTTCCTTAATAATACTCAAGTACAATGAATGGTCATCCTTGATAATGTTCATTTAATTACTGTTCTTTCTGCCTTTTTAAAATTACATTGCATAATCAAATAAATATAGATATAATACATAGACATAATACATGGTACCTCAAAAGTTATTATTACAAACATTGTGGAAGTTCATAGTTTGAAAAAAAAAAAAACATTTTTATTTGTGAATTTAATAGTTTGACTGTTAAAACTTAAATTAATGATAACTGTCAAACTCTAAATGTTTATACATTGAAAGAATTTCAATTTTTTACATTTGTATTTTAGAGAATATTTAAAAATACAAATATATAAAAAGTCCACAATTCAATTCTCATCGTCAAAAAAGCTACTTTTTGAATTTAAAAAAGAGGTTTGAGACTTTCAAACCGCTAAAAATATTTTCATCCTGCATTTCTTGCAATCTACCCCCTTCTAAAAATAGAATTTTGGTCTTGCATTTGAAGCTAGAATTTTAGTAAACATTACTTTTTACGCGTCTTTTTAATTTCCATATTTCATCACTTCTTTCGTTTGAGAACAACAAAAATATTTTTTCTGAATAATAAAATTGCAGTTTGCAATTTTTTGATAAAATATTCTCTACATTTTGAAGATATAATAGGTTTATTTTTCCCACTAAGGTGTAAATATGTACATTTATTATTCGCATTATACTCCAAATAAGTTTTACTACTAAAATGAAGCCTGAGATGAATGTATTTTTCGAGCATCACATGAAATCAAGCCTCAAAATAATGAACGCAGTAATGACAACAGATAAACAGTTGTTGAATGTTAATCAAAGTTATTCAAAAGTTGTCTTTGATGTGACAAAAGAAAGTTTAGCATTCGGAAGTAAAAGGCGCGATGACCCTTACCCCACTTTTGTGGTCGTTGTCATTGTTTCATTGTATTATAAACATATTGCATTCGCCTGAGCGAGGGTGTATCGATTGCCCCGCCCCCTGCTGCGTAGTCATGACGACACACCCTATCTTGTGTATCAAATCCCTAACCGTAACCTCCAACTACACTCGCTCTCGATTTCTCTTGGTAACCCTAAATCCGCGATATAGAAGATGTCCTACAATTGTTTACAAAACTATGTAACATCTCCAAAAATAATCAATTATTTATCTTGTCATTTGAAATCCTTTTTTTTTATACAATAAAATGAACATTAACATAAATAAATAAAACTTTGAAAATAATAATTTAGCAAGATCAAAATATAGAATAGAATAGAATAAAAACAATAAATTAAAAAGACTAACACAAAATAATATAGTAATGATTAAATAAGAAAATCTTTGAATCAAAGAACAATATTGTTTTTTTTATGATGGTCAGTTACTTTTTAGATTTGTATTTGATAAGAACGCTATCTAGATTTCAATTAGTGTACCATGTTAAATATTTGAGTGCAAAAGTTAAGGTGATATGTCATATGTATATTCTGTCTCTCTTGCACAATTTAGTTATGTTATTATTATTTTTTTTCTGACAAATAATAATTTAAAAAAAAATTTACGTTTAGTGGCTATGTATATCTTAGGAGAAGTGTTTGGCTGTAACAAAATCAAATTTGACTACATACTGTTGACAGACAATTGGTTCAAAAATTATTTATTTGACACAATTTTTGTGCGAGAGAGACATCAAAATGTCTCTATGCTATATCACCTTAAATCAGTTGGCCAGGACATGATAATGTCCTTTGAAACATCTGAAGATTTTGTATATATCTATAATCTGCGCACCAGTGTTTTTTTTCCATCCGGGCGCGAAACTTTGATCAAATATATATATATACACCTACCTACTTTTCTTAGTCGAAAATTCAGCCGCTGTCGAAACTGGCCGTTTGAACGGCGGGTGTTATACTCTTCACTGCCCTATCAAGTTTCATCGCTTTTCTCTGTGAAATTATCTCCTACTATTGAATTTGAAAGAATAGTCGAGATGCACCAATAATTCTCTAAAGCTTGATCAATTCATCGATGGACAAGATTCATTGAACATCGGATGTTTTTATATTGAAACGATTATGTAAAACTTGAATTATTTCAAAATCTAGTTGGAATCAAAAATGAATAGGAATTAAAAGAGTGAAAATAATTCTTTTAGAATTTTGGATTTCGTCCATTGGAAACAACTGACAGAATGGTCTCACAGATTGAATGTAATTTTAAAGCAAATTCGCAATATGTAAGCAGTCGGATAAAAACAAGTTCTTGCCTTAAACCAGCCTTTAATTATTATATTCCGCTGCATTTTCTTTTGAATGTCAATCGCAATAGCAGAAGAATTTAGCAAACCTTATAACGGATTTTTTTCTATTCCATTTACGATGAATAAGAAATCGTTCGAGTTATGCTTACATAAAGTTACATTTTAACGATCGCACAAGCGCATAAACATTATGCTTATGTGATTATTATGTTTGTTTTAACGAATAAAATTATTCGAAACAAAAAGCAAAACGACGTTTTCAGAGAGTGCACATTCTTTTGTGTTCACCCATAGGGACAAAAATATGCGCACGTAAATATATTTTAATTTTATATTTTTCATATAAATTTATTATATATTTGTGATAATAAAATTTATATTTATTTTATATTTAATTCATATAATTTATAAATGTTAACTTGTTGTGTCTTGCGGATCCAATTGTCATCTTGTGATCGTTCCTAGAAATTGCATCGAACCGAAGAAGCTAATCCAGTTATCCAAAGAAAGACGTACAGATGAAGTTCTGAATTGTACATAGAAAGTGACATTTGACCTGAGCCAAGAGCTCTGGCTTGACTTTAACGAGCGCTCCATCGCATTGAGAGAAATCTTGGAAGACAGGGCGCTAACGAAAAAAATCATTAGACCAAGACTGGTGGAACTCGAAAAATGCAATAATTCAAGGGCCACGCTCCTGAAATAACCCACCCGCTGCAGGCTTACTTGAGGCCAGATACGTATGCACCTGTCCAGGTAGACCCGTTCCAGGAATCCTCCTCCGCCGGCTCCAGCTTGTCTACCGCGATCAGGATCATCATAACCATAAGAGCAGTTTTGTCTATAAGCCTTTGGCTCTGCTCACACGTTTTAATGAGTTTCTTTCTCTCGCATTCATTCCCACGCGAAAGAAGACATTTTTTCTGCTCTTACTCTTCTTCTTTTATTTTCCCTTTTTTCTTCGTCCATCTCAAAATTCATTCTTCGTCATTTTATTTATTTTTCTAACCCCAACATTTTTAATATCAATGTTTTTTGTTGTTGTTTCAAGTTTTTTCTAAAGATCAGTGAAATGATGCGTTCAGTAGGAAGCTGATCCACAGGTGCATAAATGGTTGACCGAAGTATGTTTTATGATGTTGAGCAGGACACACGCTTTGTTATGATTTACGATTTTGTAGAAACATGTGTGGGAAGAGATGCTGGTTGCGTATTAAATGTCGCTTTAATTTGGCAAGTGATATATTCCGCTCGACATCACAGTAAAGGGAAAACTCCCAGTGCGGCGCTTTTCGATTATCTTTTATTTTTGATTCGAAATTATACGACAGTGTAATTGAATTTGTGAGACAGTTATAACGTTGGTAATTAGTGTAAGTAAAAAATGGGGAGTTTCCTAAGCGCAGGAGATGAGTGAATGGTGTGAGAAAAAGAATATGCGAGATGAAAAATAAAAAGATCGAAAGTATGTGTGACCTCTTGGTCTGGCGACGTTGCGATTAGTTATATCCGCTTAAATAAATTGCAATTTAGTTTCAGTATACAATAAGTCGGTATTTATAAAGGAACGTGGAACGAAATTGAACGATTCGTTGATCAGCTGCCCAGTCGATTCGGGGAACATATATAAAAAATTCGCAACACGTCCAATCGTGGGCCGAGAGAGCGCAAATAGATCGCGCCGAGTGACGGATGGTTGCGCTGCATCTCGCGGCTCCCATATCTCTCCGATTTCTCGCATGTAATTCCCGTAAAGTCGTTTCGCCACTCGTCCGTGCCTTTTTTTACTTTGTCTTAATTTCTCCTCCAGTCATCCTCGTTTCCCTTTCTCTACGTCTTCTTTTCTTATTTCTACCATTCGCCATCAAGCTCGTGCATATACCATTAACTGCTGAGCGTTAACGGCCTGCCCGACCTCTAGATTGTCTGGTAATTACCAGATCATATCGAAAAAGTCTTGACTCAACAAGCGCTCCACACGACATGTAATTCGATGACTGATTATCGTCATCACACGCGTCTACAATTTTCTCCTATTGTCTTAATAGTATTCCTCATTAGTCGTGATTATATAGTTTTTTTATTTCAATTTCAATCAAGTATTAAATAAAATTTTCCAACTTGATTTCAATTATTCTACAAGATCTATCTTTTTTTTCGAAAGATTTTTGGAATTTAGAAAAGAATAAATATAAAATTGAAATAAATTTTTTTAAACGCTTTTTACTTATACTTTCAGTTCAGTGTTTGATGACTGATGAAATATATACAATACATTCTGCATATATACAATACATTTTTTCAATAATTATAGAGTTGTGTCGTTAATCGAATTCATATTAAATTTGACTAGATGAATTAAGGTAGCCAATAAAAAAGCGAATTTAAGAAAGTTTCTTCAGATTGATTATAACTTTGAGAACAGGTATATGCTACTATGTTTCCTGTGCTCATAATACAGAGTGGTTTGCATTTGAAAAATGTTTCTTCTGCATTTTTCTAAAAAATTGGAAATATTACTGCTAGCATTGTAATATAAAACACTTGACAATCAAACATCATCAACGAGCATTTTAATTGCGAGGATGAAAAATGTCAAAAAATATTTCACAAATTATGTGAAACCGTTTTCTACCTATATTAAAAAAAGCAGACCTGATTATGACCTACAAGTGTACAAAATCTCAAGTCGATTCAACCCTCGAAACATTACCAAAAACTAAGTGCAAGCGTATCTCAGACGCAGTTTGCCCGGTGTGCATTTAAAATTCGTACATACAATTGAGTCGATTTCGCAGCCCTGCCAATGTTTCTCAGAGCAGACCTGATCATGACCTACAAGTGTACAAAATTTAAAGTCGATTCAACTCTCGGAACATTACCAAAATAAAAGTGCAAGCGTAGCGCGCAGGGGTTGCAGCTCGATTGGCGGGCATAGCCCCCTAGTAAATAAAAAAAATAAGATTTTACGGTGATGGCCTTCTTCAATGTCACAAACCTTCTGAAGCTAACTGAGAGTCGATCATTTGTATCATTTTGTGCATGTTGACAAAAATATTGCATTTTTCTATTTATTATTATTGTTTGTGAAAAAGATTTGCAAAGAGCACAAAAAGTTAAAAATATTCAAATGGTTTGAAACGGAAAGTTATCCAAATTGATATCAGACTATATCTGTGGCTGTGAGGAATAGCCAGTTAAGTGGTATAGGATTTACATATACACTTAACTGGTTTTTCCTCAGAGCCACAGATATACCTCTATGTGTATATACTATTAACTGTATAGGATACAAAAATGATAAATTAAAACAAATAATAAATATTGCTAGAATGAATGAAGCAGGAAAATTAGCAAACGCTATATATATATTATAACGTAGATGACAAAAATGATTTGTTTACATAATGTGTTTAAGATAGCGAGTTTTATATCATCAGCCCGTTTGTGACATGGAAAATGAAATTTTGATTGATTTGGTTAATATTATATGTTGCAGGTCCATTCGGCAACGCGTGTCGAACTGTGCGTAATGTATAGGTATAAGAGGGATACAGGCTGCAAGCTGTCTCTTTTCGGTCGCTTCTCAAGGCAGGGAATGAAAGTGTCACGAGCAGCCCCTCGGGCCTGGTTATGAGTTTGCTTAGGGGCGGTTAGCCAGCACCGCTCATCGGCTAGAGGTCTTCATCGGGTTGCTCTGAGTAAATTAATCGTGGCTTCGCTCCCACACGCGAGCTCCCTTCATTCATTAACCCATCGCGATGAAATTAATCGTTAAAATATAAATACATTCTGCATATCAAGTAACAGACTGTACATACAATAATTCGCGAAAAAGAATGTCAATATTCGAACAGTCATAAGTATATGATGATATCCATCAAAGAACAATTAATTATTGTGCAAATCAATTATTGTGTAAATAGCGTTACAATCAGTTTATTCAATGTAGCAAAATTGAAGATAAAATTTATCACTTCCTTTTAGTTTAAGCGTTTAGGCATCTCCCTGATTTTCATTTAACCAAAAATTATAGCAAAGACTTGATGCACGACTTATTAGAAGGTTGCAGAGACATTGTTTTATTTCTCAACCGCCTGATATAACCGAAAATCATTTGAAGTAAAAGTGCATTATAATTTGATCTGCATAAATGTATTTATTTGTGAAAAATTTATTTGCGACGAGATCAGAAAAGTGAAACCCGAAAAATATTCGGGAGGAAATTTTAAGAAAGCCAGACGTTTTTCAAGTATAAAAAAGATTACGATCACAAAAAGTAATAGGAAAGAAAACCTTTGAATACCATCAGGAGAATATTCTTAGTAGAAAAAATATTATGAATATATTTTGCTGAATAAAAATCTTAGAAAAGCCAGAAAAGTATTACAGGTAAAAAAGATTGGAAAAATCCTATACAAAGTATATTCTTAGTAAAAATGATTTTAAACAAGCGGAAAGTATTCAAGTAGATAAAAGCTCAAATTTTTTATATCTATTTTTTAAATTCCTATCACTGGAGAATTTAATTATTTTTTCTGAAGCTTTTTGGAAACTTATTAATAATGTTAACTACACGTTGTAAATCGATGTGAATTTGGCGGCGACCGAACTGGAACTGTAGCCGTTTGCGCGTAATGGCGTAAATATACAGCGCGCATGCGCATTAGCGTTCGTAATACACTTTGCACATGCGCAGAAACGATGAAATACATTTTTGTCAATAATGAAATTTTCGGACATAATTGACTGAATTTAATTTGTCAATTTTGTATAGATCACAATAATTTTGATATAATATAATTTATTACTTGAGTTCTTATTTTTAGAGAAAGAAACGAATGATGGTGAGTGAAAAAAAGTTGTCAATATTGTGATTTTGATAATGATAAAGAATGAAGGGGCGGTTTTATCGTTGTAACCATCTTGAAATTGTAAATGTGCACTTGAATTGAAGAAGGAGAGGATTCCGGTTTAGTTGACTTCCGGGATGAGAGTGAGGCGCACCGCGCACGCGCCATAGTGCGTAGTTTGGTAACACGAGGATGCACGGACTGACTGACGCAATTGCACGGGCCAAGAGACATTAGGATACTGTGTGTATCCATGGTGCGACGATGATTCACAATAGCACTGCTCTCTCCGATGGGGTCTTCTTTGTCCGCGGTGCGAAGTTGCATGATGGGGCGGAGAGGACACGTGATTGCGTGCATTATTTATGGTAATCATTTTCGAGGCTCGGTTGTCGTTATGAATTCCACATTACCAGAGACCCGCGTCTTACCGATCGTTTTCATTTATCACACGATTCAAATGTCTTATGATTTACGATTATGTTTTATGGTTCACGTAACTCATGTGAATTTATTTGTTTCAGAAAGCCCGGCGGCGGCTGAGGCAAAAAAAAGCCCGCCACAAAAGCAACACACAATTTGGCAAATGAACCGTCGTGCTCTCGCGAATCGAGGACGCAACAAATTTCAGCACTTTTCATTAAAAACTGGACTGGATTCCAAAAAGTGATGACTCAAGGATCGCGTATGGACACTCTGCAACAACGTTGATAATGTGCTAGCCCGCGCATCGGGTGGTCTCTTCGATCGCGCTGGATAGATGTCTGACGTTCGAGCAAAACATCAACCTCTCGATCCCGCGTATTAACGATCTCATCAATAAGCTCGCTTGTATCGCGTCCCAAAGTCGCCGGCAAGAAAATCCTCCATTTGTTATTCGCTTTGGCTCATAATTTTGCACGACTGCGGCCGTTTCGTCAGTTTGTCCAAAATCCGTACATTAATAAAATCAAGAACAAAAAATTTATAAAAGTCAGAGGAAAACAAAAAATTCTGGAATGTTGTAATTTTATAAATTTGTGCCATGACAAATTGTTGTGACTTGTCTGAATTAGCTCGTTAACAGGGGACCAAGTGATTTAATCAATATCGCTTTTAATACCTATTTGCTTTAATGGGAAGCAAATTAGTTAAATTGGGCGAAAATAAATCAAGCCTCGGGTGTTACGAGAGATGAAACTATTTGAGATCTTAGATATTGCAAACGTTCGAATTAGCAGCCTAATTGACGTTAGGCAGACGTGTACCTGCTTTTACAACTGCTGCTTGGCATATCAATTCGACTGACTCGAAGCTATGCAAATAAACGATATATTTCGGGACGGTTTATTCAATCAACGGGTCTAAAAACTCCACTAAGTAGTTTTCCATTTCGTTTATTTTCTCTCGCAAATTGTGTTTTCAAAGTTTCTTCTTTCTCATATTATTTGTTCATTTCTCAATCAACATATATTTTTACGTCAACTATTAGGCATTACAAATGAAACAATTTGAGATGCCTGCTGAACATCATTTTTTTTTTTTTCATCTTTTTAACTCGACTTCAATCTTTAATATTATTAATTCACTTTTTGTTCGAAAATAAATTGGAAATTTTTTTCCATAAATTCTTCGCAGAGTGCATAATCGAATCGGATTTTTCGGGGCAAAAGATAATTCGCAATTTCATAAATCGAGCGGTTCTTGCTTGCGTCAAGAAGTCAGAAGTTTCTTGCACTTACTCGCATGGCAACAAGAAGGTGAATTACGTTCAATGGCGAAATTCGGTACACAGCTAGGAATGCGCACGGAACGCAAGGCTCTTTAACAGTTCGGCCCAAATTGATTCCGCCTTTTTCAGAGAGTGAAAGACATCGGTTAGCGGCTACTCCGCGTCTCAATACGACTTTTTTCCCTTCGACTATATGTATTCGCGAATCGACATACATATTGCAACAGCCTGGGACATATTTATTGGCCGTTCTGTGTACGCTTATGAATGAAATTTCAATTAATTCGACGTTGAATGAAAAATTCTCGATTGGCCCGAGAGAGAGAAAAAACAGAGACGAGAGAAGGAACCGTTCAAAAAATTAATTGAAATTTATCTCGTTTAATTAATGAATTAAAATTGGCGAATGACGAGACAGATATATACAACGGAGTCGAAAAATTTTACATAACCAGGGTTCAAATTAAAATGTTGATTAAAAACAATTTTTCAGTTTTGGCTTCTCTTTCCCAAAGGGGGATAATAAATGTTGAAACATTTTGGTTGTTTTGTAACAATTTATCACCGAGCGAAGTAAGAGATATGTGAAACGCGCGACGAACAACATCATTAATTTCGTCCCCTTCCATAAACAAGAGATGATCGCAATAGATAGTGGAACAGAAAATCGGTAGCTCCGGTGATACATTAAAAGCTTAACGCGTCTCGTCGCCGATCTCAAATTTCTCATTGTGCTGTATCTATTTATTAAAGTTTCGCTCGAAATCCGATATCACTCGGCCTAGACTCTCTAGCTAAATATGCTAAACTCGCATATCCAACAGTTTATGCTATTCTTAACAAAATTATTCTTTTCTATCTCACCGGATGCGTTAGTTGCAAATTCACATTTTTTCATCTTCAAACAAATTTATTAAACAACAACACTTCTTATTGATTACACTGGCAAACCGATAATTCTTTCATATTGTAATAAAAACATCATGCACAAATAGTCAAAATTACTATTTGTATTGTAAGTTACAATATGATTTGTAATTTTTGTCAAAGTTTGTCGGATATGACATTGAATTTCAACGAATTTCATTTACAATACACACTATACAACAGTTGATTGGTGATGAGTTAATTTGACGTAACAATTTTGTTAACTTTCAAATTCTGAGTGTCTCAAGTTTTTGTTAAGATGAAACATATTTTGATTGATGAATCCAAAAATAAATGATTATTTTGCAAGAAAAGAGTTTTGTTTCCATTTATTCAATTTTTGATTGCAATTAAATGTCATGAAAATCACTGAACACGTATTAATACATGGTTACAATATTACATTGTAAAAAGTATAACAGGTTTGGAACTTGGATAATACAAAGTAATTAATAATTCGTTAATACCATTTAATTTAGAAGACAAATATATAATATATTCATTAAGCGACATTTGTTTCTCATTGAATAATTTTAGCGTGGACGTTTTGAATTTTATCGTGATTTTTTTTTTTTATGTTCCTGGGTTAGGGTCGACGTGTAAGAAGTAAACATCGTTCGTTTGAAGTCTTTCATTTTTAAATTGATTAAAAAAAAAACTAACAAGTCAAGTTTAAACGAAATTGTGGACGAAAAAAATAATTAAACGAAACCAAAAAACTAATACATGAAATTGAAACGAACTTCTGGATTTTGTGTTCTCTTGCAGATTGAGATTTAGAAAGTTCAAACAGGCACAAAAAGATTTTTAGATTATATGAAAGAAACTTTAGCCGCAAGAAACAAATTTAGTTTTTGACTTAGCAAATGCAGAATTAGTTTTTGTCCTTTTGCAATTGCAATTGAGGTTGGTGATTACAATTGGAGTTTGCAATTGGAAAACAAGGGAAGATAAAAAAGGACGAGGGCAAAAAAGAGATTATACATGAAATATTGGTAGGACGGAATTGGTTACACGTCATCGAACAATGCTACAATTCCTGACTTGATTTTGTGTTGAGCGAGTGTCGGGCCGAACAGGCAGACATGGTACAGAGAAATTGTATAATGGTAGTTGCGTAGCGATGTGACCCTGTCGAGGACAGGACGTCGCCGCCCCCGCGATTACAGACGAGAATCGAGGATGAGATCGTAGATGGGGACCATGCACGAGCGTCTCTGCCTCTGACAGCTTAACTTTCGCCTCCTCTCTCTCTCTTGCTCCGCAACCCTGCTATTTCACTTTCGTGTATGCATTTTGGACTTGTGTATTACTCGCTCGCAAATAACATTTGCCAATTTACCTTTCCGGCCTCTTCCACAGGACCTGTCACATCACCTTGTTAACCAAATAACACAACATTAACTCTAAATCATTCAACAAACAATCAATTCAAACTAATTTTACCAGTTCACTATATCATCCAATTCAAAAACCATTGAATCTGAAAATTTTTCGCGTGCTCAATTCAGATTATCCTTCAATTTTGCAAACCAATTCATTTGCTTTGAAATGATTTTCATTTGATTTTACACGATTTTCCAAACTTGTAATGTTCAACCTGAATATATGCAAGAAAGAAATGTTATTCGAAATGAAATCTTTTGTTGGTCTCTCCTCAGATCCACATTTGAATACTCCACTGAAATTTATTTATAGCTTCATCCAGGACCGTGAAATATGCAAATGAGAGATTTCTATAATTTAGCCAGTACCGAGCTGGATGCTGAATGATATACTGCCAAACATTCTATTTTGTAATTACTTTCAATCAATGATTAACTTTTTTATTGATTCGTATTATCATAAAAATTCCGGCAAATTAAAACATCGTCTCTCTCCTGTGGTATGGAAAAAATCGAGCGGGAAATTTGAATTCGAAACGAGAGATGGTCCTCAAAGAGACACATTATAGCTGTGACTCGCACTTAATTAAATGATAGACATTGCATGTATAAATGATGGCTTGTTTCGTGGCGAAAAAAAACATCTCGACGATAAATGGCCGTCAATTAATTTGGCAGGAGAGACACTCGTCGTGCTTCGCGTTAGTTGTTGCTTCGAGGATGCTTTTTGTACAACGTTCATAACCGTCGCCAGATAAGGTTGACTCGCGTTTTGCGTCTCGGCTCTAGCGCCGCTACCCGTTGATAATTGGCCGCCAAGACGGATGGCGGTGCTTATTTGCACCCGTCTCGGGAATTAAAAGTACTCTGTACCCAAGACTCATTAATTTTGACATCACGATGTAAAAAAGTGAATAATGAAATTGAACGAGGAGTCAAAGAATTGGATGTTGGCAAGAATTAAAAACAAAATTTTATTGCCGTAATATTGACCATGAGACACCTTCGACGAATTTCAAAAATCTCACCATGAACAATCAATTTATCATATCCTCGATATGTATTAAAAAACATGTTGCCTCTATCAGAAATAAACAAACAAACATTTTATTAGTTTCTTTCTTACGATAGAATCTTGTTATAATATATTTGTATGTCTTATAATTGTTTACAAATATCATTCGTTGTATTATTCAATGCAAAAAACATGCATGGAATCTCACTATTATTAGAATTTTTTTACTTTTGATAACGATTTTGCTTATGCAAAATATGCAAACGAAAATGTTTATAATCTGATAATTTACAATGCAAAAAATATTAGGGTCCAAGTGTTTTAAAATAAAACATGAAACATTTAGCAAAAACGTTTGACAGCTTTTTCTGTTTTATTTGTTGGTGTTTTTAAGTAAACGTTTTACAGTAAAATTAATTAAATTAATAATTTATTCGAAAAAAATACTTACTCAGTTCTCAGTCCACAAAGCAAAAGTTCGTTTGAACTTGACGTATTGATGTCTACTTTTTAATTACAAATCAACCCACACTTATATATGAACATCCAAAAAAATTCAAGAGAGTTCAAAACGTTACAAAAGCCAAACTTATGCAATGAGAAACAAATTTTTTAAATTATAATTTTGACCTCTAAATTAAGCGCTACTTACAAATTAATAATTATTTTATGTGACCCAAGTTCCTTTTTTTTCTTGAATTGGTCAATTTACTCATCCTTATATCGACGCTAAGGACGACACTTAAGAATAACAAAAATTGATTTATTCGTTTTTTGCATAATCCTAAATCGAAAACAAACCAAATATAACTTTTCAAAGACAACGTGATATCAAAAAATGTATGAGTAAAAAGAATACAAAAATTGTATTTACTTATTTTGAAGTTAATCAAAAGTATAGTGTAATTCTTATACTGATGTATATAGTTAGCCTAAATGATGAGTTATTTTTTGTTTGCAAGACGTTACAATTTGCGTTATCGAAAAATATTGCACATTTGAATCATACCTCAGTCCGGTTGACATTTCCTGTTTCGCATTTGTCATTGCGCGATGAGATTACGGCCGTTTATTAGGCCTTGGTGCGTTTCATCCCTCGACTTCTCTTTCGTATAGTTGGGTACTTAGAAGCTGACTGTTCACGTAGCTACTATTTCTCGGATAGTGATTGGCTCCGCAGGGGGTTGCACAAGCGCGCTGTCCGGTGCAACGCATTAACATTCTTAGTCCCGTTTTTTGCTGCACTCTTTGCTCATGATAGATTGTAAGAGTGCGAGCACATCTCAGTCACCTCTCTTTCGGGGGCTGCTTTTTTTATTTTCATTTCGTTTTTTATTTTTTTGTTTTTGCAGCTTGACTGATGTGTGTCTCTGTCCGATCAAAAACAACGTTTTTTCCCGCAAACGTATAACCATCATTAGAGGCACAGCGTGCATTTTTATTGTCCATTGATGAAACGGTCAGCTGGAGTCCGCTGCGAGGAGTTAAGCAGAGACAAATTCGACGATTTGTCCACGATCGCCTTTGAGCAACGCTTATTTGACAATTGGCCCTCTCTTGGTACTCGCGTTCAGCTTTCTGAATAACATCAAGTTTTGCCACAAGAGAAAGCCCAATCTACTCGTCCTTGAATTTGCTCACATAAGATTTGTCTCCACTTGTGTATATACAAACGAGACACAAAAATTGAGATACCGCGGGGGTAATTATAAAATCGTATGTTGATCGCCCAATTAAATCGTAATTGGAATAACGCGTTATTTAAATTCCACGCTAATAAAGTAAATTAGAGCTTGTTAAATTCTTGTAAGAGTTCCTTTTGCTTGCTCTTTATGGTGATACGTTCGACGTAATTAGCCGGCCTGGAAAAACACACGCTCAATTGAGTCGTTTTACTTAGTTCAGTCAAATTTAATTTGCGCAAACCAAAAAAAAAGTCAACACAAAAATCAAGTTGAGAATCTTTTTTTTTCAAATTTAATCATTCGAACGTTCAATCAAAAATTTCTTCGTTTTAACTATAGAGTTGAAACTAAAATTGTGTCTTTTTTGTTGCAACATTTTAATTCAATTATTTATGAGTAAATAAAATGATTGCTTGTCCGAATAGTTGAGCGTTAAAAGGTTTCATTTAGCGGGGGTAAAAATGCGAGTCAAGTTAGTTGCGTGTTCACCAGCTCGACTACTTAAGAAGGTACGAGGATGGGTGGATTGAACTCGACGAGCATATTGGCTCAACGGGGTGCGGGACCAACGCGACAGCGAACGTAGTAATCTCCCTACTTCTTGCTTCCTCTCGTTAACCACACCAATTTTATTTTCACTTGCCTTTCCTCTTCTTTCCACCTATCTGTCTGGACTCAAGATGCTCATTCCCCTCTGCTATACGTGATTTAATGCTTTGCTTCTTATTTATGTGTCAAACATGCTCGACCTCTTCCTCTCACTCTTTCCGTGTACAGAAAAACCAAACAAAATAGCGAATCAAAAATCATACACCTAAAAAACAAACATTCAATTCGAATTAATAAACAAATTTTATTTCAAAAATTAAATATTTTCAAATATGAAAAATAAACATTCTTTTGAAAACAAATATATTATTCTTTTTTGCTCATCGATGCTATTTCTGTGTCTTCAAGAATGAAGTTGATCAATTATTCTTTGTTGGTACTTTTGTTAGTTGTTACTTTTTTAGTACTTTCCAATGAAAAATAATAATGTTTGTATAAAAAAGAGTACAAATCAAAAACGTATTTGTTATTTGAATTATATTTTTCAATCAATTTTCATTATTTTTTATATATTTATCTTAATCACAGAAAATCTTCCTGCTTTATATAATACGAATGCTCAAAATAAAACGATGTGAACTTCTCCAGGATAGATAGTTGCAAAACGTACAGTTTGGACAAAAAAGTACTGGTTGTAGAGTACAGCATTCTGACTCCGAAAGCAGCATTTTCGTTCATAATTACAAAATCTATAATGTTACTGAATAACGAATATCAATATTTTGTTGCAAAAGTTTCTAATAATATATATGTTTTTAAGAGGTCTATGGAAAACACTTTTTATATTGACAACAAAATCGATTAAAAAACATTAAA
>JAAMPD010000473.1:0-50054 GCA_025266255.1 Trissolcus basalis | reverse complement strand
AAAAAAAAAAAAATAGCCATGCATGATTTTCACTGCATTTTCATAATTTGTTGCATAATTACAGGCAAATCATTGACGTTTAATTTTAAAATTTATGTCCTTAGTTGGATGAATAGCGTGAATTTATGGAGAAATCTATGCTCGATAAACGTCCAATAAAATGTATACAAGTTTGTAAAATTTGCAATAAGTAGTACTTTTTTTCACGAAATTGCACTCTTTATAATTCATTACTTTTAGAAATCCCATACTAAACCAATTTAAAACAAACCATTACATAAACAGCCTGGCAGTACACAAAAAAAAAGTTAAGAATTTAAAAAAAAAAGAGACAAATTTCCAGCGCAATGCACTTATCAAGATGGTTAATTTTCTGCTACGCCGAGTGTGTAATGCAATTTCTTAATTCGTTTGACAAAGAAAAATCAATCAAGATTTTCCATTACAACTCATGCGAAACTATTATTTATCATTATTTTGACGCGAAACAAAAAATCCCGATTCAAAATATATTACATAAGACGTGAAATGTTGTGTGAAAATGTTTCCTGAAATCTCAGCATCTCAGGTGGGCAAAAAAGGTTGCGATTTCACGTCAGTGATGTTGCCAGCGATAGACTAAAGAAGAGATTAATTTTTGCATGCGCTCATTCATAGTGACATAGAAAAATACGTTTACAAACTGGCACCGGAGTTGCACAATGATGGCAGCGCGATGAGAGCAACGAATCTTTTTCTTCGTGTGGACTTTTTTGTGCAGGAAATGCTGATGTTGAGTAATATGGGCTGCCATTGTGCGACTCTGCTCTAATGACAATGTGAAAACACTCGCAAGTGGATTGCGCGTACAATTTTATTCCCCAGGTTAACTCGAACAAAATAATGAACATTTTTCAATTTAGATCACCATTTTCTAACAATCCAATTGTTCAGATCTTTTTTGCTCTTCCTTTTTTCTCCATTTCGTCCTCTCTTTCTTTCTCGATTCATCACAAGTAGAATTTCATGACTCATAAATTATATGAACCATAATTTACAATTTCAAATATCTATTTTTTACTAACTTTTTTTTTCTAATTTTTCAACTTTCTCAATTTTTTATTCAATTTGTAAAATTTCAAACACAAGTTACGAATCAAAACTTACATTTCAAGTAAACAATTTTTTAACATCGTCCTGTTTTTGTTGTTCGATTTGAACCTGCTCCAAAAAATGATGCCAAGATTTGAAAAATGTGAGAGACATTTTGGAGCAGATCAAATGACTGAATATCCTTAAGGGTGTTCTCAGAGACGTTGATGATACCCAAACTTGATGGGGAGACCTATCGCATTTTTTGTTGCATCTCGC
The DNA here is from genome assembly GCA_025266255.1 of Trissolcus basalis. NCBI lineage: Eukaryota > Metazoa > Arthropoda > Insecta > Hymenoptera > Scelionidae > Trissolcus > Trissolcus basalis. The sequence goes on along the minus strand of JAAMPD010000473.1, from coordinate 48,704 downwards.
GATTGTCAAAGTAATCATGATCCGAACGGGACAGAGAAACAATCATGTAAATGGTATGGTTTGCGGCCTTTAGAATGGTAGACGAGTTCGCACCCTAAAGGTGAATGATCGACTTTCTAGTTTGCTACTGTTAAGATGTCACTGACCTCCTGGCACACATTGCTTTTCATGTTTGTATATAAACGTCATCTTGTTGACATATTAAATTTGCAGTTTGGCTTCATTTGTGAAATTTCAAGCTCCGGTCAGAAACTCAAAGTCGCAACTTTTTGAACAATTCTTCAGGTTTAACAAAAACTCTCGTCACTGCTCTTAAATTATTCTGAAGTGAAAAATTTGTCTGGTTGGGAGAAAAGGGAAAACTGAAGAAAAATCAAGCGAGAAATTAATGACAAACGTTTTGCCCTTAGGTATGCACAATCGTTGTGCAGTTAGTATACAAATGGATTACATAAGGATAAAAGGCAAAAAGAGAATCTCGGGCTAAATCACGGCTGCACATTTTTTCCACTGGACCGCCTATAGCGGCTAAGTGGAAACCGCCGGCGCCCAACTTCAACTTTCTTGTTGTATAATATGCACAATTCCATCTAACATATTCATACCCAGGCTTCCACACGGGTGTAAAAGAATCTTTACAATAATCATTTGAATGTCCAACAAAGATCGAACATTGTTGTTTTCTTTTAACGTCTATTATTTGTTTGCTTTTTTTTTCTATTTTCCATCCGTTGGAAAGGCTCGACCATTTTTAGCACTTATTGTGAAACTCGGGGAAACTTTTACTTCGAGTGCTAAATAAAAATGAAATATTGATAATAAAACATATAAAAAGGTAATAATACATATAAAACGTAGAGATACAATACAAAAAAGCTATCCGGAAACGCGTTTTTTTCTCCTTTTCCAATATCTCTCTGAATAACCGACCGTTTATTGAGTGACGAAAATGTTTTTTTTTTTTCTATAAAAATTGAACAACAACCATATTACGTTTTATGCGCCAAACCGAGAAAGCGGAAAATGCGGTTATCGCATTTCATATTATATAAATCTGTTGCTTATAATAAAATCATCTTGTAATAATTTTTTCTAACTGAATAACAATAAAAGAATGTTTCTTTTTTTTTAATTTGGGCATTTCATTTTGCAGCGGCAGGGCCAGCGGTTCGTCGAGTGCATCGAGCATCTGCGGTGGATCGCAAATGGTAGTCGGAAACGGAAACGGCGGCGGTCGGATGGCCGTCATCGGTGTCACCAGAAACATTCGACTTCGACGCCGGGGAAATGCAGGATTTGGATTTTCGTTACGCGGCGGCCGTGAATATGCGGCCGGATTTTATGTCAGCGATGTCACCCCCGGTGGAGAAGCATACAGAAGTGGACTAAGGGTAAGAAATAAACAACATTTATTTATTTTACTTATTTATTTATTTTTGTTATTTATTTATTTATTAACGGATGTAAACCCTTTGTATAATGGTGAATATAGTATAATATAACTCTCTATATCAAAATTTACATATTTTGAGTTTGTATCATAATTATTAAAAATTAAATTAATTGAAAAATAAAAATTAGTTATTTAACATAAAAAAATGCATGATAAAATAATTATAAAATGAGATTATTAATATAAATTAATAAAGAATCAAAATATAGTTCAATTCAATTTTTAAATTTAATCACAATTATTAAAAAGTAGAATTAATTGAAAAATAAAAATTAGTTATTTAATATAAAAAATGCATGATAAAATAATTATAAAACAAGATTATTAATTGAAATTAATAAAGAATGAAAATATAGTCAAATTCAATTTTTTAATTTAATTTAAATTTAAAATTTACTTTATTGAATTACATTGAATTGATATAATCTGTTATTTATGTTATCAGAAATTAAATATTAGTTGATTTGTAATGAGAAAATTGATTCATTCAAGAATCAAGTAGGAATTAATCCATTTCCGATTGAAATAAAAATGCAAGCCATTGAAGTGTATGAAAAAGTGTGAAATAATGAAAAGCCGGTACTACGATTTGTGAAAAATGTTAATTTCTCTTTTGTCCTTCCTGGCGTCAAAATGTAAAACTCCGGTCTAGACCGAATATTTTTTTGTTCCAAGCCAGAGCTAATCGCGATGCATGCATATAAAAGTGCAGGAGAAACTTTCATGCAGGAACAGGATTCAATATTTTTTGTGTCCGATATTGAATTAACATTTACTTACAATCCAAAGCGACACTTCAATTCGAATAAACAAACACGGATCGTGAATCATGGAAATGGCAATATCCCCCGATGATTATACGTTTGTCTTGTTTCTTGCGGCTTCTGCAATAAGTGCATCAAATAGCTTGAAAATTGTCCCGCCCTTTCGAGCGGTTTCTCTTATAAAGAAAACGAGAACTGATTTCAATGTTTTTTTTCTCATCTCAAACGCTGTTCTTCTTCTTCAGGTCGGCGATCAAATAATCAGAGTTAATGGGTATCCGGTCGAGGATGCTGTTCATCAAGAAGTCGCTCTTTTGGCAAAAAACCAGCAAGTTTTAGTGCTCAAAATTCGAAGTATGTTGAACGTTTTTACAATGTTTATTTATCAATTTTTTTACCCGATTTAAAAATATGTGAATGTTATTGTGATTATAATGGAATTTTTTTTTTGCAGGTGTTGGGATGATACCAGTTAAAGAGTGAGCATCGTGTCATTATTCTGTTATTTAAATTTCTGACGTTTATTAATCATCCTGAAAAAGGTTGGCGATAAAAAGAAGTATCGAACAAGTCAGGACCAATTATCTCGACTAAAATGCCATTTGTCCTTTGAAATTTATCCTTCCAAAAATGTGTGTAAGCAGCAGTTAATAAAGATTAGAACAGTCGAGGATTCGAAAGAACGGGAAAAAAAGTCCTCCATTGAGTCGAAAAAATTTTTCACGACTCCTGTTTCTCGAATAAACAATGGTCTCGTAAATTCGAATCGCATTTTTTCGTGTTTCTTAAAACCGGGCAAAAATTAATCGGTGTCTGGAATATGGGAGAGAGGTAACAAGGTTTCAATTTATGGAACACCTTTGAAAATCAAAACACACACAATGGTTCGATAGTTCGTTTCTCAACCAACCTTCTTTCATCCGACACACTTTATTATCCGACTGACATTCTCTTTTGATTATTTGATTGGAAAGAAACGTGTACTTTCTTTTTTAAGAAGGAATTTAGTTCAGTGGCAGCTTTCTAGGAATGAAAATAAAGTCCTTTTTTTTATCGCCAACCGACTGGATGTGTGTACTAAATTTCCATTTCGTTTTAATCGTCGCAGCAATCCGAACGATCCGGTCACTTGGCACATGGTACAGCAGCAGCAACAGCAGCAACAGATACAGTACGGAGAAGCTGCGGCCGCGGGTGCCATAAACAATGAGATCAGAATCCAAGTGATGGTTGGCGAAAAGGGCCGACTTGGTTGCGGGGTCTGTCGCGGATTCGTGCCTGGGCTCACTGTTCAGGTGAATCCGTCAATTTTCAACCCAACTAATTGTATCACAAATTGAGCTTCCTTTTTTTCAATCATAAATTATTCATCACAATAAATTAGAAACTGCTTCCTAACATTAGCATTATATAACCTGAGTGAAATTGTTTTGTTATAAAATTAATTGCATGGAATTGTAAATACAATTGATAAATTGACGGGATGAATGAAATGATGTTTCAAGGATGAGTTTGAAAAATGGACGTTTTTTGCTACAGGGGACAAGAGAAGGAGGACCAGCGAGGGCAGCCGGTCTGAAAGCCGGCGACGTGATAACTTGGTGCAACGGGCAGTGTCTGACTGATATGCCATTCGAGCGTGCGATCGAAGTGATGCGCTCGTCGGCGGTGCTGAATCTTATCGTGAACCGACCCGCGACGAGTCCCTCCAACTCGCATTTGTACGACTGTCCGGACAACTTGTGGATGCGAAGCCCCAACTATGACTCGGACGCGTCCAGCATTATGACTGAAAGCCCACCTTTGCAACATCAAACTAGCTTTAAATCTTCACCTCAACATAGAATAGAAACTAGGTTACAACCATCGAACAGAAATATCACGTAATGCAATTCTCTTCCCTTCTTTGTTTCTTGTATTAAAATTAATATGTCATTTCGAGTCGCATTGAGAAAATATTTAATCATTATTCTTTCAGCAATGGACATCCGATTGCTCAACCAATGAACAATAAGCCTACGTCTTCAGACTGGAATAATATGCAGCAGGTATTTTTTCCATCATTTTTTATCTCCTTTTCTATTATATTTTTATTCGATTATTGTAATCTTTTCGATACAGAATATAGTTGAGCATTGAACATTGTTATCTGATTGACTCCATGTGACTAACTTGTTGTTGAAATTTCAGTCAGCTGAATGGAGTCGGAAACCGAACAATACAACTGTCATTCTAATAAATCAAAACCAAGGCCCAAATCACGACGGTCGATTCGGCAGTCAGCACAACTATGATATGGTGGACGAGCCATTGTACGACCCAGTTGCACCGCGAGACTTTGAAGTACACGACTTTGACGCCAATCCCTGCGATGAGATTAATCGACGCTCCGATTTTCGTCGTCAGCACAACTCGTGCGAGATTGTTTATAACAATCTAACTGAAGAATGTATTATGTATCCTAGTCAAAAAGTACGAAACCTTTTTTTACACTCCAGTCGAACAGGTTTTTGTAAAAACCGTTCTATTAACAATCATTCAACTTCATTATTTATAAGAAAATCAATACTGATTAGTAATTTATCATTTTTTAATTTTAATTGAATTTGGATTTTTTAAGGATGTTCAAGATAAAGAACGAAAAACAATTACAACCGTAGAGGTTCATCAGAATGCGAATCCGCCTGCGCCCCCGTGTATGCCTCCGCAACTTCCATTGAAATGGCAAACGGGTTTGTGGTCTCATATTTGTCAATAGAATGATATTTCAAATAGGAAAATTGTGAATGACAATTATCTCTTGCAGGAGAGCCGAAACCTATGAACGCAATGGGTATGCAGATGGGAAGTACAATTTCGATGGGGAGCACAGGATCAACAGAGACTGAATCAAGTCTGGAGTCTTCCTGCAGTAAGGATTCTGCCTCGACTTCTTCGTCTTTGTCAACGTCCTCTTGCGACCCAGCGTCGAGTATTTCCATTCAGTCGACCATCAATGGACCGCCCAATCTGCCGAGCAAAACTTGCGAACCGCGTAACAATGCTGGACCGTCTTGTCCGGTGCCTCCACCTCCTCCTGTGATGAATCTCAACTCTGCTATTGCTCAAGAACTGCAAAGACGAGCCAAAATGGTTGCAACTTATTTCACATTTTATTCAATAAAAGTTGAACGTTTTCAGTTGTTTATTATTCCAATTTGTATAATCTTTTCTAATTCATTTTACAGAAAAGTATGAAAGCTGCAAATCCCAATCCTGAGGAACCGTTGGAACCTCGCAGACCTCCGAAACCTGAAATCCTCAAAGCTCAGGAACAAAAGGTTACACACGACAAGGTGAGATGAAATGAGAAAAGGATTTTTCAAATTGAATCTCTGTAATTTGAATGTGTTGGTTGAGGTTGTTTAACTGTAAATGGATAATGTCAAGTTGTTATAATTTCGCATCTTCAGTCTTCCTTTATTTGCAATGCAGAAATATGCCATATTTCAATATGATTATTATTGTGGTTTTTAATTGCAGTTAATGGAGGAATTTAAGCAAGCGCATCAGCGAATGTTCAGTAATAACCGAGTGCAATCAGCAGAGCAGGTAATACTATGACAGAGAATAGTTATAAAATAACCAGCTTTCTATATTCAATTAAACATTTATTTTATAAAGGAAAAAAACATTGTTGGAATGAATCAATGTTGTTTCTAAACTTTGTACCAATCTCTTTTTGTACGCATTGTCCAATTTATCATTTTCCATTCGAAACGAACAAATCGACTGATGAATAAAAATCGGCTTAATCTTTCACTTGAACTTTTACAATATGAGGGACGATTAATTCACACATAAAACGCAGAGCTCGTTACTCTCCAGTAGTTTCCGATTCGGTCTTTGCATTTCTTATATTTATGCGAAAAATATTTTCTCGAGGAGATTGCGCTCGTATCGAATAAGACATGTTTTCAAATAATTGCACCGAACAGAGCGTACAATGCAACTTTCTCCCTATTTCTACACTGATGAACCTTCAAATACATTGTTGTTTTCCAATATTTTTTTTTTCAATTTACAAAAATCATTTTTGCAATTTCATCACAAAAATTAATATTTCAACGACCATAAAAGCGACACAAAAAGAAGCAGGTATAAAATACTGTCATCAACGACGAGAAAAATAAAAGCGCAACTAAAAAACTCTGACATTTCTTTTATACATTCATTAAATGTAATCGGTGGATTATGAAAAAAAACATCTTAATTGGAATCATTAATATTACAAAAAAATGAATAATAATGCAGTTCGTATCATAAGTAAATGAAAAAAAAAAAAAAAGCCGGTGAGAAATTTCGTGTATTAATATACTCAGACGATTACGTCACTTTTGCATGTATTTATTAATTGTCAATGTTGGGTATTAAAATGAATTTACGTCACAGAATGATGGTACACCTAATACGTTCCTCCAATGTACACAGTCGTGGAAAGTACAGTGATAACGAAGCTCTTACACTTCCAAGTCACAAGCATGATATTCAGTACGGTCGATGACGTTCGCTGAGTCGTTGCTGCTGCTGTCTTATCGTAATTTTCATCCTAATTTTTGTTACTTTCTATTTAATATAACAACTGGTCGGATTGTACAAAATTAATTGACATCAACAAATTAGAATTTTCAATTAATTAATTAAATTGTGTCGGTTTGATTGGAAAGTTGTTTTTTCGTTGCTTTCGAACGAGTTTTATGAATGTTATTGTAGATTTGTAGACCGAATGTAAATTGAAGTGATATCGATTGATAAGGTGACTTAATCTGATGAAAAACGTGTTAGTGTGATTTGATAACAATAAATCTTCGTGTTACTTATGAGTCGGGTATCTTTTGTCAGCCAGTGAGTTTCAAGTGTCAATGTCAGTCAACAAAAAGGTACCATTCTGTTTGACCGTGAACAACGAATTATCTGAAAACTTAGTCCCTCGCCCAAACATCGGTCTATGAGCCGTAACTTGTCATTTTTGTTTCCACTTCGCTTGTTTTTCGCAAACAAAGTTGGCTGGAAGTAAAAATTTAATCAACCACTTACGTAATGACAAAGATTATATATTACTAGTTGGAAACATCACTCATTCTAAAACCCGAATTATTTTAACACTAAACCAACTTATTCATTGAAATTTCAAACTTAAAGCATACCAAACTAACAAATTGTATGAGGTTTTTGATCGTTTTTGAAACTTGAGATAATTTTTTTCTTTTTTCGCGGTCTTAACTTTTTATTTTCGTAGGAACCCAAGAGGAATTTGGAATCCTGTGTTCCGACACCGCCACCACTGCCGAACCCAAAAATCAACGACGATGCTGTGGAGATGCAAAGCATAGATTCGTACAAGCTCAAAGAATCGCCCACACCCGTACCAAAACCGCCGCAAAATTATTTCTCTGGAGATAAACCGCATAGTCCAACATCGAACTGCGTTGTCATGGTGGATTCGATGAACAAGAAGGTACAACTGCCCTCGGCCAGCGAAGAAGAGCCCAAGGCCCAGCCTGGAAAAGTCGCTATTAGAATAAGCGCCTACGAGGGCGAATCCAAACAGCCCTCGCGACTCGAATTTTTGGCCCAACAGCAACGCGCCGTCAACGAGGAAACTGCAAATTCGGAGCCCGTGGCTTCTAGACTGCAAAACGAACTAGTTGCTACTCTACAAAGATCCAACTTGAGACGCAAAACTGACGAGGTACAGCTCAACTTAAAACAATTTAAAAAGTCAATCTTCAAAGTTTAAATTTGAAGATTGAAAAAATTTGACATTCATGAAAATACAGTTTCATTTGTGAAGATTTAGGAATAGAATTGAATGTAAGTTTTGCTTTTTTTAGGTACAACAAAATGCTGCCGAGGTCAGAAGAGACCAGCCAGGGCACCGTGGAAAATTTAGCAACTTGTCTGAATAACAAAGTCACAATCAGGGTGAACCCCGAGAGTAATCGATAAATTTTTGAGTCGCTTAAAGTATGATTGTATGTTTGTATAGGCGAGTTTCAAAGTAACATGTATTCCTAATGTATTTATGATTTCGTTTTTGCTACATGTGTATTTTACAGGAATTTTACACAGTACACAGTAGAAATATGTATAATATGCACCTCTCGGAGAGTGCTGTAAAACTGAACTTTGATATTACTCGTCAATTTTTAACCATTGCGAAAACAAACAAAAATCATCGTAATCTCGAGCACTGTACCGAGTGGTCAGTGCTTTACAATTTTCTCCGTGTATATGAATTCACATCTTTATATATATTATTTACATGAAATAATCATGCGTCGACTAATATTTATACAGCATACACGAAATCGTAAAATTATAAGCATACCCATTACGGTTTTTTATATATAAAATATTATACTGCGAAAAATGTGTATTGTAACAACAATGTACAATTTTTTCGCTGGGACAAAAGTTATCGGTCCTGTCAGCTTAAAAATCAGTATTAACTTTGATAAATCGTCAGCAGTGGCGTTGATCGAATCAAAAGATTTCGATTCTTCTTTCTCGGCGGGAAAATTGTGATTGAAATTTTTAAACGCTGCCCATAATCTTAAAATTTTAACCACAACGAAACGATATTGATCCAGTTTATATAAATTATTATATCGAACGCACTTATATTAATTGTTATTACTTGTAATGCAATAAATTTTGTTAAGCCTGGCTAATTGTACGTTGATTCTATTCTAGATACAATGACAAAAATTCCTCACACCAAATCCTTTAGGCTGTTTGAATAAGACATTCTTGAATGAAGCATCGTTTTATTGTTTCCAAATAAAAATGTTTTACAAATTGAAAAAGAGAGATTAAAATTGAAAAAATGTACAAGTAAATTCTATAAATGTATATATTCATGACAATGTTTTATGTAAAAAATTCGCAACACATACGAAGTAATTTTTTTTTTAAGCACAATAAATCTGTTCACGTCGCATAATCATTACCTAAATAACAAAATTATGATCACTCCCATGTGATAAATCATCGTTTGAAAATGAAAAGTCTTGAAATAGCATATGTTACAATAAAAAAATGAATTTAATTGTCCCTTTCCATAGTTTTATCGGTATGTTACAAGTATACACGCAGCACAATGTACATTGATTAATAAAAACTGTACACTGGAAAGTTCAAATTGTGTATAAAAAATATCACTCTTGTGAACTTTCCGCCAGCTTAAACGTCTATACTGAACTTACATATATTAATTAACGTAAAATTATTAAGTAATATAAGGTAGATAGATATAATATTAATTTTACGAAGAACAACAAAATAGATTAAATACATTTGACAATAATGAAAACTCAAATGCTCATTTAATAAGTTTGATTGAGTTCTATTTTCCCCAACTGACAAAACAAAAATTCAAACATGCGCGCACCTTACACTAATAACGTGGCACAGATTTATTTACTTCATATGTGAATTGTAGTAATGGGAGTAGCAAACTATTCTACGTCATTGTCAGGTTCCACATCATCCGATAACATTGAATATTTGTTGGACGCAACAAAATTCTGAAACAAATCAGAAAAAGTTAATCAACTTTCTTCTGACTTATACAAGAAACAGATTGATTGAAACATACCGGTGTCTCCTCGTCTTTAGCTTTTGGCATTTTCACAACTTCATCCTCCTTATCTGATGATTTACGTTCCCTAAATTTTACAAAATCGTTTAGTCATTGTCTTGAATATGAATGAAAATTAGTTATCTCAACATTTTCTAGAATTTACTTTTCAGACGGGCGAGACTCGCTCGGTCGTGAAGAGCTTCGTGGTGCAGAACCAGAACTGCGAACTGCTGGTGGTGGGCCTCTAGAATCTTTCGCATCGCCACGATAATCTGTACACAAAATATATTGTTACAAAAAATTGAAGTCTATGTGTGTATTAGTTGAAAATTCAAACTAATACCAACCACGAGAAAATGCTTGACTACGCGCGGGAGGCTTATCGTAATTTTTACCTCTATCTTCATCGGTACGCCAAGTTTCCGGTTTCTTCCTGTCCTGATCTTTGTCATCGCGATTTTCCTGAAAACAGAAAGAAACAAAATCATTAATTTGATTCAACTAGCACGTTGAATGTCACAGTGAACAAGTTGAGCTCACCCCATTACGTCTGCCCCAAGCACCTTCTCTTGGCGGACGGTATGTCTGTTTTTCTCTCGAATCAGAGTCACTGCTAAAAAAAGTTAATAAAAATTTATGTTATTATTAAATTTCAGCTATCTTAATGTTGGTTACAAATGTCCAATTTCGTAAACTTACGTGTCTTCTTTAGAGCGCAGCTCAACTTTCGAAAGACGCTCCTCAATTTCTCTCTCTCTAGCAGCGGTGTCAACTGGCTTAGCGGAGCCAAAAATATTTGCACTAGGTACTGGAGTTGGTTTCGGTTTAGCTGGTGGTGCATCCTCTTTTTTCTCTTCCTTCTTTTCTGCAACGTCATTTTCCTCGGCAACAACGATGGGCTCAATTGGTTTTGTGCGGGGTTGCAAATTTAATTTCGGCCTTGTTCTCGGTTCACTATCCGCTGCAAAGAGATATAATAATTATCAATTAGGAAATATGAAAACATTTAATTATACCATTTCACTTTAAAAGAAATTCATGTTATAATTACCATTATTTCTATCACGGTCGGAGTCACCGTAATTGCGACGTGGTCCGAAACCACTGCCGCGGTCTCTGTCACGAGACCATTCTCTGTCTCTGTCGCTTGCTCGATCTCTGAATGATGATCTGCCGCCAGAATCATTCCCTTCGCGCCATGCCCCTGGTCTGATCTCTCCACCACCTTTTCGTATTAAAAATATTCATTTTATTTCAATATTTTCAAAATTTACTACCACTAATTTTTCTGCCACTATTACTTGTTTGTTTGTTTTTTTTACAAGTTTTACCTTCTTTATCCCTGTCCTCTCTACGACTTTCAAATCCACCACCACGAGGACGATAGCGATCGCGATCACCCTCATAAGGTAACTCTTCACGAGGGCCACTTCTCCAGTCACCAGTAGTACGATCAGGGTCCCCAAAACGATCATCTCTACGATCTCTATTCATGCGACCGCGCCGATCATCGTTGGCGCTATTTGAAACTTCAATCTTTACTCTTCTACCTTTAATGGACTGCAATTAAATACAATACATTAGCTCTAATGATCCATAAATTATTCATCTGATAAATATAAATGACGAAATATTTTCAAGCAAGTTACCATATTTGACATTTTCAGGGCCTCAATCAAGCTGTGACGGTCTTCAAACTCGACGTATCCAAAACCTTTTGGTCGACCATTGTCGCCATTTGGAATTTGGATATTTACAATCTGAAATTATGAACAAATAACATTTAAAATTTTTATATTACATTCTTTTTTAATTGAATTTTTCAGTTTTATTTCTATGTAGTTTTTTTTTCTTTTAATGAAACTAAATTGAAAAAGTTGAAGCTCACTTTCAAGTCACGGAAAAAGTCAGCCAAGTCATCTGTAGTCGATTCGAAAGACAAATTCACGAGATGCGCAGTAAATGGTGGCTTCGTGGGGATATTTTCTTCGCTGAAATCCGGGTCTCGTGTAGCTCTAGGTGCGGTGGGAAGATTGATTGGTTCTCTGCTTGGTTTCGATGAGTACCCATCTAATAAAAATCATCCACATAATATTACTCTTCCCTTTTTTTAAATGCTTCTAAAGAAGTCCGACAAGTTTTTCAAACATTTTAAATAAAAGCAAGACAGATAAAATAAACTCAAACAAATTAACGCCAATTAATTAATTTAATGCAACAAATTATGAATGAAATTGATAAGAGATCAAAATAAGAGCAGAAAAACTTGACCGGTAAGGAGAAAGTAAAATATGAAAAAATGATCTTACAACTACTACCGTGATCGTCTTCGACTTCGTCTGCCCAGTTAAATGGCAATCTGCCAGTGACTGAGGTTGAGATTTCATTGCCACTTCCTGCCAAAAAGTCGTTCAACGGGACAGTTTTGAGCTTAGTTCGCTTTCCTTTCTTTCCTAAATAGAAATAATAAACATATGTTTAGCCACCGCTGTTCAAATCATTACAATTATCGACCTTGCAACCATGCTGCTTTAATTGGTAAATGTTTGGTTATGTGGGTGTGAATGTCGTGAATGCGGCCAGTCAGAACGAAAGTGAACGTTCGCCGCGGTGCGTCGGCAACAAAAATAACAACAACAAACAAAGATTATCTTACCTGAAGACATGGTGCTGTATCTCGAATTGTCTAACTCACAAAATTAGTTGATGGCCCATTCAATGGTGTAAATTGAGTTCGATATCCATAAGGTTGAATAAAGAAAAGATTGATCAACACGAAGTTGGCTGCGAGTATGCTCTCATTTGTTCCGACAAACGATGTCTAGGGAGAAATTCTCAAATCCGATCTAAATCTTTTCCCCTGTTAAAAAGAATTTTTCAAAAAGCCAGAACAAACGAATTTTGTTGACATTATTTTTCGAGAGATTTGTTTTTTGTTTATTTGTTTATTTGTCGACTGCTTGGACAAATGTCACTTTTTTGAGCAACGTGAAGTTGGCTCCGGATGGATCATGTTTCTCTTTCCAATTATCCTGAAAAGAGAGAGACGACATTTTCGTTTTGTGATGTTACAGTTTTGTTGTTCACACACAGGACGTTTTGAAATTCGGTGTTTTTAATATTTAACGGTCCCGGTGGATGTGCGGTTGGTGGGGGTTAAAGTTGACTGATTTTTGAATCGACCCAGATTGAATGTCATGATGCTGAAAACAAAAAGGCTGCAGAACATCTTCCAATCCGTTCAGGATCAAGTAAATGTCCTCCAGACTTTTATTCCAACCGGACAAATATTTGCAGTTCAATTTTTCAAAATGTCATTTTGTTTTGATCAAATTGTGATTCTTTTAGGCAAACAAGATGCAGGACTTGACGTCTCTGCGATCAGTGGTGTCTGAACAGATAAACATATTGAAGACCAAATTTGACAACTTGGATGAAGATATTGCAAATGATTATCAACAAGTCAGAAATCGAGCGATTGAAATCTTGGAACAATTTTGTGCCAGTGATTTTGATGTAATTGTAAAACAAAATTTCATTGTTCATTCAAATTGTTTACTTCAATTTCAATGTTTTTTTAATTCAGTATTGTAACGTATTTGAGTTACAAGCTTTTTGCAATTTAAAAATTGGTAAACATTCCCTGCAGGCCGATGAAACCAAAACAAAAAACCAAACTGACAGCTTCTTGAAGGATCTGGAAAGTACTTTAAAAAATCTTGAAGATCTGGAGTGTGGTCCCTTGAAACAGGCTCTGAAGGAATGTATGGAGTATGTTAACGAAATGGGATCTGTAGACGAGATAGAAGTATTTTGAAAATATCAAGGTTGTTATTATAAAATTAACAAATCATACTGAATTAAGATGAGTGAATGAAAATGGTTGACATTTTTTTAGGAGCTCGGTATATTTCTTCTGGACACATTCGGTACTTTGCAACTTTACAGGAAGAATCTGTCCTCGTCGTTATTGTCAGATAGGATTGCGTTGTACTCGCGACAGTTGTACATCTCTTACAGTATGCTAGTGAAACTGATACAGGAGCAGCATGAATTGAAAGCTCCAATATATGTAAATTAATTAGTCATAATATTTTGTCCAGTAATTTTTTATATGAATTGTTCATTCATGTCTTTTTCATTTTGTCTTTTAGAGTAGCAAAAATTACATTTGTAATCGGATGTGTTATTGTTTGGAAGTGATAACAAAAGCGATAGAGGGGCCCAATCCAACCGAGGCTGAGGAACACTTCGAGATTGAAAATCATTTTGTTTACAAGTTAGTACTAGAGTTCTCCAATGATTTTTCAAAAGTGTTTCATGTTTCACCAGCTGATGAGATTTTCAATTTTAGGATGGATCTGGTCCTTGATATACTCAACGAGATGACAAAAATGACTCATGAGGAAAAACTGGAACAATGTGATGAACTATGGGAACGAATCGAAGACGTGTTTTCGCATGCAATGGTGATCGCGCAGGTTTGCAAGCTTTCTAATTTCAATGACATCTCAGGAATCTGTCAGTTGATTATCAGCGAATTCGAGAAACTCAAAGTGCAACTGCAAACCAAACCCATCGACACGATGATCATCAATTTATTTGTCAATACATTGAATGACAGTTTGTATCGGCTGGAACATCGCATTAACGTTTCCATGCTCACACTTGTTTTGGAGACTTTCAGCGATCCTTTCAATCCGTTGAAAAATCTCGTGAAACCATGTGGAAACGCCATTAACGCACAAAAGAGATCGGCTGACGATCTAAACGATGTTATTGAAGAATTTGATCAGGTCACAGACAAGACTATGCAGATTGGACTTTTTGCTATTGCATGCTGCAAAAACAAAGATAGTAATGAATGAAAACTAATTAACCTAATACCAATTAAATAAATTGATTTTGCATGTGCATTTTATTCGTATTTTTTTGATAGGAGTGAACCGGATCCGAAGTTGCTTAGCGAGTTTTGAATCGCTTGAGACTGAACTGATTCCTGCTGTCACTGCTATTTTATCTCAAACCCAAATAACAAACAGTTGCGAACCAGCGTAAAACTTCTGACCGAACAGTGGCAAGCTGAACTGAATGTTTTTCACAGAACAATATATCTGATCATCGACTGTTCCGCATACTGCCAGGTCTTTAATTTTTGCGGAAGTCAATTTGTCAAAGATCGTTTGAAACCAAATTTTTATATTTTCATATGTAAATTTTCAGGTTGTTCTTGATGATTTACAAGAAAGAGTCAGTGAGATGTCCAGAAGTTTGGACAATCTCGAGGGTATCACTCAGCTCCAAGTGAAAGCAATAGATAAAAGAGCTGTATCTCTTACTTACCAAATATCAGCGACGATAGATGATATTGGCAGGGAAAATATCGATGAAAAAACTATAAAACTGAATCAAGAATTAAAAGCTGGTAAATTGAATTATGAGTA
Source organism: Trissolcus basalis (assembly GCA_025266255.1). Classification (NCBI taxonomy): domain Eukaryota; kingdom Metazoa; phylum Arthropoda; class Insecta; order Hymenoptera; family Scelionidae; genus Trissolcus; species Trissolcus basalis. Next base: position 33,419 of record JAAMPD010000473.1, on the reverse strand, counting down.
CAAATATTTCAATTGATTGTTCATTTTCACTCATTCTTGAATTGTTTTCAGCAATTTATGAAGCTAACACAGCGTCGAAAATGCTCTTACAAGATAAAGTTCCAGAGGCACAACAGCTCCGAGTTATTAAACGATGTGAACTAATTTTAAGTGTGATAAAAAAATTGCTGCCGGATTTGAATGGCATTATAAACGCTTCTGTTTCTATGAACGCATCTTACACCATGAAATCGAATTTTTATAATGAAAAAAATCTAACTGGTGTGTACATTTATCAGCAAAACATACTTTTCTGTAATTTGTTTCATCAATTTGTTCTCATACTGATTAACATTTCTCCAGCTACACATGCCAGCTTGCATTCAAACGTTTATGAATTGCCATTTGATCAAAAGTCTATGACCATGCCGTTTATTCGAACTCCTTACACAGGTTTGCTCAGGCAGAATACTGAATAATTGAAATAGTATAAATTGAATTCTAATACTGGTTTTTCTTTACAGTTAAAAGTTGTAAAACAACCTTGTCTTTGCAACCAGCAAATACAGTTGTAAAAAGTCCAGCCGAAGTGACGTCATTGATTCCCTACATCAAAAAAGGAAGAACTATGCGACTTGAACATTCCATCATGTACAAAGACTCGCTCGTGACTCAAAACGCGGAGAATAAAAGCTTAAGGAATCTTTCAAATGTTAGACAACATCTTTTCAGCAGAGAAAGTTTCTACCACAATTACGATGACATCAGTTTGAATCTTGAAACTTGTGACTTGACCAGTAAGGAAATTTTTATTTCAACCAAAAACAAACGTTAATTTAAATATACAAATTTGTTAATCCATCTTTATTATCTTACAGATATCTTGGACAAAGTCTCAAATCTCTGCGAAACTCTGAGCTCGAATCTAAACGTCTCTTCTAAAAGTACGCAAGACTGTTTGTTAGGAAAATCAAAGAACGATTGTATCAAGAATGTTTCAAATGACGAAACTCCACCCAACAAGTCGGGCTGATTTTTGTTCAAATGAGTTTCTTATCGTTTCTTTTGATTGTTTAATTTAAATGAATTTGACACAATTGATTAGAATTTAATCGTTCCAAGGAAATCACTACATTGTTTATCTGAACAATATCAAACCGTTCTAATGATCTATTTAAGAGTTTATATTTATGTGACATCTTGAACCACACGTATGTCATCAGTATTAATAAATTGCATATTTCTGACAATTTTTCATGTTATTATATATTAGATCAATGAAATTTTTTATTTTATATTTTATACTTTTGAAATGAAGCTTTGTCATTTTCTCCCTTTCTCCGCATAACAAGGAAGATAAAAAAGAACAAAATCTAGTGAATTTCAATTGAGAGCACTGGCTCCTAGGGACTTTTATAGTTTGGCAGTTTTCGTTCTGAAGTGCTCATGTGACAGAAGAATCATTACAGAGAAGTGTCTGCAGTTGACAATTTAGTATTAGAGATTTTGATTGAAAAGTATTAACAACAATGGGAGCACAGGCCTTGCCAGTTATCATTTTCACTGCACTTTGGGGTGGAGTTGGAATCGCACTCCCAATCCTTGTACCTAAAGGACCTAATCGAGGGTAAGTGTCAAACAATTTGCCTGCATCGAATCGGGTTGACGTTTCTTCGAGCACTCCCATTTTTCATATTTGTTTATTAACACTAGTTAAAATGCTTTTCATCAAAAAGTAAGTCCAAATTTTAATTATCTAATCTATAAAATGACAGACTGGGAGTGAATCATTGGTTTATTTATTTTGAATTGATCCTTGAATGTTTACACCATGTCACATGATACATGATTTTGTTTCAGAATTTTGCAAGTTATCCTGATGCTCACAGCGTTTACTTGTTGGATGTTGTAAGTACAAAGTTAATTTCTTTGCGAAAATCAAACAAAATGAAAAATCATTAAAAAATGATTCAAATTGATTATGTTGGAATTAATTAATTTTAGCTGGTTATGCTGTTATATGGCGCAAATGAATCCTTTGGTTGGTCCTGTTATGAACAGTAACACAATTTTGATGATGTCCAGAGAATGGGTAAGAATTCATTATTTCTCTGTGTAAAATAATAAATAAAAATAAGATCAATTGAAATAATCTGAATTAAACATATAAATTTTATTATTTCAGGGCAACGGAGCAGTTGTCGACTAAATATCAAGTTCTATTTTTCGACAATTGAAATTGTAAATAAATAAATGCATTTCCGAATTAGGTCAAGTCAGTCGGTTTGTTTACAACTTTTGGATTTTAGAGTTTGTTCGTAAAAGACAACGGATACATTTTCGTTCTGAAAAATTATGTATATTTTTTGTGAATCCCTCATGACTGATGGCATTGATAAATGTTATAAAAATACACTCAGTTGTAAACATCATTATAGAAGAAAAAATGGTTCAATTTTGTCTGTTTGAATTGAAGTTAAGTGGATGTAAAAATGTTAAATAAATAATTAAGTAAACAACAATTTGTCACTTTAACTTCACCCAATAAATGTAAACAGGGATGTAGTATTTCTTATTTAATTTATTTATTTAAACGCTTTTATTTAGTTTCACCGAAAGGTTCAAATCTTGTAACGTTAATTTGAGTACCTTAGACTTGATGAAAATGGCTGAAAATTTGCATGCAAGTGTAGTTCCCATGACAATACACGAAAATGCAAGATTTAGATTTTTTCAATGCTTCAATAATTTTTTATCGATAAAAAACGATTTTGGTGCAAAATGTCGAATATCGTGTGTAATACAAAAGCTAGGAACCTGAAATTTTTTCACAATGTAGCTTTTTTGTTTAATTGAGCAACATTCTTTGAATATAATTTTTTATTTTAATTTCACTGGATTACAATACAAATACAAAATATAATAATATTTTGTATGTATCAAAATATATAACTAGTACACATAAATAGGATAAATCATTTTTTCAAAAAGTATAGTTTTTGGATTTAGAATTTATTGACCAATTGTCTAGTCAAATTATGTCTAAATCTGTATTTTATCGTAGCTATTAAAAAATAGAAATATCATTTTTAATACTGTAATTTATCAAAATGAATAAGTCAAAATTGCTAGTACTAAAGATTCAAATGAAAAATATAACTGTAGAAGTGCTAAATAAGATTCATTTAAAAATAATCTGAAAAATCTTATACACATATACAAAATAAAAATAATTAATTTTTCATCGAGAGGGTTGTTTGTCAGTTACCAAATTAAAAGGGTTATCTTTGATTTGGTCCACAACCATGTAGTTCGATGAATTGTTCCAATGAACGAGGCACGTTTCCCGTGTACGACAAATTGTAAGTCTTCACAGCCTTTGCAGCAATACATTTCAAAGATATTTTCGTCTGAGTTCGCAGAATCATTTCAGCAACTCCTGAAATTTTGCAAATATTCATTATTAGCATTCATCTGAATTTCAAATCCAATTAAACACTTTAAATTTACCTGTTTTTGCATAATCATAAGGCGTTAGATTTTCGCTATTCACAACGTCAATGTGAGCACCAGCGTTGACAAGATTCAAAATGATAGAATGTAGTGTCATAAAATCACTGAAAAATATTATTATTATTAAAAATAAACATTTCGAAATACCACGTTGAAATGTGACGTTTTTAGTTGTTTGGTAGAATTTTCTAATTTTTACTGTTTTTACCAGATTGGTCTAGAATGACTGACGATTACATGAAGTGGAGTATTTCTCTCATTGTCCATAGCATTTACATCTGCACCACATTTGATTAATAACGTAGCCGTGGCAGCACAGGGAAACCTGAAAAATATACAGCGTTAATATTGGTACTAAAGGAATTTTTAAAAATCAATCAAAATCATCAACATACTTGCAGACATCATTGGTATAAAAATCATCAACAGGCGTCTCCCAATTAACTGCCATGTGCAAAAGCGTTTGACCATCTCTGAGAATCATTTTCAATGAACACAATCTGTAAACTAAATAGTGAGCTTTCTTGATATCAACCTGACTCAAATCCTTCTCGTTTAGAGTTAATACTTTCGTCAGTATTGTCAGAATGTACAAAGTTGCTGTGATGTTCAGCTCCAACGTATCCTTAAAGAAGAAAAATCTCTCAAACATTTCGCACAAATAATTTAAAAACTTTACAAATTCTTTAGATACCAAAAATTCGTCAGCATCCTCCTTGGAGCGAAAAGTTTTCAATTTTTCTTTGCTTCTTGTCAACTCGGTGTGACAAATTTCTAAAGTCTCAGTTACTTGAACCAGTTGGAGATTAATTCCATGACTTATCATCTGAGAAAACACCTGTAATTAAAACGAAGTTAATTTGTTTGACAAATTTGGCCTGTTCAAAAGTACAAACAAAATTACAACCTGTGCAAATCGGAGCAATTCTTTTCGAATGAAAATATTTGTAGATTGTTTGAGCTTTAGTGCGTGGATCCATAACTCTAGGCATCTATCGAACCTGGCATTGTCTGCGTAAACGGCACCTCGATAAATAATAGCATGAGGTACTTCCGTATTGTGACGACCTGGTGAAATATTAAGAATTACACATATTATTCAAAACACTAACAAAATCCATTTTCAAATTTATACAACACCTAAAATTCTTTCTCTGATAATCAAAGATTCCATGTGTAAAGCATTGGGATTAGTTTTTATCCTTTCCAGCTCTTCCAAAGTTTCACATTCTTTGATATTCTGATAGACTGCCGTCGGTTCGCTAAGTTTTTTCTTCATAATATGTGCGGGATCACAAAACCTGAAATTATATCATCAATGAGCTATTTTTTTTTTTTTTGGTAAATTAAATAAGTTTTATGTTTATTTTTGAATTTAGGTACCTTAGTGTCATGGCCTTCTGCAGGTACTTGTACGCCTTGGTCAGACAATAGTAGTCTCTATCGTTGGCGTAGGAAGCTCCCAGAAGTTCATAAGCATTTATTATCTCTTCTTTGGTAAAACTATTAGTAGCTATTAGGAACTCGACAACATCAGTTCTGGTTCGCTCAGCGGCGGCGGTCAGAGGGGTCATGCCGTTCTCATCTTTCGTGTACATGGCTCCATAATTTAGCAACAGCTGCACGATGCTGATATGACCAAACTTAGCAGCATAATGCAAGGCTGTTGACTTCTTTTCGTCTATGCGATTGCATCCTACTTGGTTGGGATCTGCTCCTTTCGCTAGTAAGATTCTGGCCTGAAAGATTTTCAATTTTTCATAATAATCTACAACAGTTTGAATAAATCATAATAAGAAATATATAAGTATACAAACTCACAATTTCGTAATAACCCTTAAAAGCAGCAACCATCAAACACGAATTGTTATGGACATTAGTCATATGAATGTCTGCACCATGATTGACCAAGTACTCGACAATATCTAACCGGCCTTCGTAGCAGGCTGCTCTCAAAGGAGTCGAGTTGGTTGTTTTAGTCCGATGATTGACATTGGCTCCATGCCTGATTAGACACTTCACAACATCTAAATGTCCAAAAGCTGAAAATAAAAGTTCGTTGAAATGAGTATTTTTATTTGGTACCCTTGTTGAGAACACAACATTTTCCATCTTAGAATTGTTTTAGGAATAAGAAATATATGAAAAAAATTAAGAATTTTGACTGAACATTTTCCTCATTACTTATTACGATATGTTATTAAGGCGACCCATGAAATATTAAAAATTAATCCAACTAGTTTTCTTTTTGGAAAATTAAATTATAATTTTTCCATTTTCTCCCCTTGGATTTTAATCAAAAATTTATACCTGCTGCACACCATAAGGCCGTAACTCCATCAGTTATATTATATCCATCCTTAATGATTCCCTCGCCCTCCAAGTTAACGTCAAATTTGTCAATCAACATTTTGACCAACGCAAGGTATCCATATCGAGCAGCCACTATCAGAGGAGTTTGTCTCTGTCCATCTTCCCGCGAAATAGCCTGTAAAAATGCTAATTAATAAATTAATAAACCAACAGAACTTAACTAACTCACAAGTTGAACTTTTTTAAACTCATCAGACTTTTTTTTATCAACATCATTGTTTTTTAAAATGAAACAAGTGTTAAAGAAAATCGTAAATGAAACGCGAGTTCATCGAACAAAGAAATGTGTCATGCAAAATATGAAGAGTAACAAAGTAAACTGGAATTTTCAGAAGGAAAACTTTTCTTTGTTCTGCAAATTCTTTGTTGACTTTTCACTCGTGCAATCTGGCAGGAGTCCAAATTTTTATAAACACGTGCACACTCTTCTTGAAAATGTCGTGTGACGCATGTTGTGAAACAAAGAATGATCTTTAGTTTGTATGATTTTTTATAATATTTCAATCAACAATCTTCAAATGAGATGTCAAGTTGAACAAAAAGTATCCGATAGTTTTTGTTCTTTATCTATAAAATCAAATAAAAATTACTACAAAAAATGAAACAAAACAAAACAAATGAAACGAAGCACGCCCAAGTAAAAAACAAAAATAATTTTTCGTTACGATGGAATGTTTAAAAACGTTTATTTTTCAACAAACAAGAAAATTAAAATCAAAAAATTAAGTTAGGAAAAAACTCAATAAGAAAATTTTATATTATGAAAGACGTCGAAATTGAATGTTAAAATGATAATTAAAGGAACTTACCCTGTTGATGATATCTGTGCTGACATTCGTAGGTTGTTCACTTAAAAGTGTAAAAACAGTAATTGCTAGTCCCTCTCTAGCGGCATAATAAATTCTATTCAAAAACTCGATATCAACGAGCGATTCCTCTGTGTCTGGAAACATTGTCTCTGAGTTCGTTGCACGTCGCGGGTGCACGTCCGTCTGGCGAAATTGCAATATTTTGTCGACCCCTAAGTTAAATGTTTAACCTCAAAAAAAGCGAATGCTGCTCTATTTGAGATATAAATACCGCCCTTGATGATTGCACATATCTCATTTGGGCAGATTTACGTACAAAAATGTATTGAACTCGGCGTCGTAAAAATAGACCATGTCTTGTTACGCACTTTCTTGATCTAAAATTCGTGCCAAATTTATCCCCTCGCTCGTTCTATTATCATATATATAACACTTTTTTTCTCCTCCGAGCGTATAATTTATTTTTTTTAACTCTTTTTTTACGACTTCTGATCACTTTTTCGACGTTCCCGTAAGCGCTCTTTCTTTCGACTGAAGTGTTTACTAGCCGTGTGTTTTATTTACGTTTTTTAGCTCCGCATTTTTAGCAACTAAAAACTTCCGTCCAACTGTCAATAACGTAGAAAAGTCACAGAACGGCTGTTTAATTTTACTTTTTTGACAGCTCGAACAATAATAAAAAAGAGATAAATTAGAGTTAAAAAAAGAAAATGTTCGGGCGCCGATGAATTATTCGCACACGTCATTTCAAAATTGAAAGTTCACATTTTCCCGCGGTTCGAAGCGCGTAGATGGCGCTGCGAGAGGTGTGATCTTTTTTACAATCGAACTGTCACATCTCTGTCGGATGCAGTCTAAATAGTCTAAAACTGCAAACTGCATTTGTGATAGCCAAGTTTTGACTTCCATCAACTGCACACGAGTGTGACAAGAATTAATTGTTGACAAACAACGGTGGCAGAAACACACAAGAAAAATGTCAAGGCGGAGCACATCTGATAATTACAAGAAAGGTTTACTTCTATTATCTTAACTTAAACCCGCCTCTTTCAAGCACTAATTGTTTGTTCGATACCGTGTGTTCACAGTTTTAATTTACGTATAGGTTTATAAATAAAATAAATAAATAAATTAGACGTTCGAGTTTAGACTGTCGCTTGAAAATTACTGGTTTTGAGATCTGCCTTGTTTAACTTGATCTGAACTTTGCCAGTGTTTGACGTTGTCAGGGTCAAGTCTATACAGAGACGAGGACGATGCGGACGAGGATCAGAGGTGCAGGGACAGGTCGCCTTTGAGATCCGATGACACCAGGGAGTCCACCAAGAAATTTGCCTTTGGTCTCAGCAAAAGACCTGAACAGAAAAAGGGTATTCAGATTAAACTCGGAGCAACTTCTGTAAGTAAAATAATCTATTTTTAAATTAAATCCCAAATCAAAATTTATTCACAATTATAATATCATTAATAATATATATAACAAAAAAAAGAAGATGATGGAGTATCGAACCTGCGCCTTCTGAAGTGAAAACCTACTTATTTATTCGCTACGCAAAACCAAATGTCAACTGCAATTGTGTGAAATTGTGATTTGTGTAAAATATATTAATCATCTCAAGTAATTTATTAATGTATTAGAAAATATCATTGAATTTAGGTGATTTCTGTGTCACATTTCTTAAGAATTTTGTATCATTTTTGGGACTTAAGAATTTTTGAATGGATTGAATTTTAAATATTGTAATATGTTGATGAATGTATTAATTTTGTGAAATTGATATTTAGATTAGCGAATAATCTGTTGATTTTAGAAACAGCAGGTGAAACCAGCTGCCATTCAAAAGCCAAGCGTTGCATCAGTATTTGATCCAGACGAAGACGACGAACCAGAAGAGATGCCGGCAGAAGCGCGAATGCGAATGAGAAATATTGGCCGTGAAACTCCCACGTCCGCTGGTCCAAATTCGTTTGGAAAGACAAAACAAGGGTTCTGTGATTCGAAAAAAATATTTGAAAAAACTTTAAAAAAAGCAATGGAGGAAGCCAACAAATGATTGTGATAGCAACCTAGTAATTGTTATCAATTTATTCATTGGGTTTTGTACTTTTTGCTGATACTGATATTTGTAGTTCTTTCAGCAACAGTTTCAAACTGATCTGTACGTTGCTAGACGATGTCAAATATTTTGGAAGAACTCGGGTTTTAGTATTTATTTGTCGATCATGAATGTATTTTATAGGCGATTCTCAACATTAATTATTCAGCGTAGTCGATTGAAATTGTACCAACGTTCATTACGATTTTCCCCTCTTTGAAATAATGACTGTTACACTATTGTTCCGATAGATCATTTTCGGCATTTTGGTATTGTGACAGATACTTATTTCATACTTGTTCCACATGAAATTACTTGAGAATAAATGTTTCAAAAATGTTTCCTCGTTTTTATATAAACCCATTTGTTGAGAATTTTTTTTTTAACCAGTAAAACAAAATTGTTCATGTTATAAAATTTATTCAATTGTATATATTGAAAATATTCATATAATCAATTTCAGTTTGTCAACATAGTTATACATAAAAAAAAAACGTAAAAAGAAAAAAATTCAGAAAATGATTGTGACTTAAATTATGTTGGCCACTGTAATTATTAACAATATTTACATAAATTTCGATTTTCAAAAGTTGTCACAAGTCAACATTTTATCAACTAATTTTCAGTCCCTATTTGTGTAATGTATTTCACTAGTTTGCGGGCTCTTGTGAATTCTGTAGGGAATTCCATGTCAACGTCTATCACTTGAGTTTCAGGAGAGTTTTGTGTATAAAAAATGAAGTTTACATCCGTCTCCGATTGCCAATCAGAAAGTTGCTTTTAAGAGTCAGTCTTTTTATTTATCAATTCGCAATAAAGTAACACGCATCTCAACGCAACTCGTCGCCTTAATAATAAAATATTATTTCACAAAGCACTATAATCCAGTTACGTAAATCGTTGATCTCATCTTTTTTTTTTTTGCTTTTTAGCTCGCGCATTAGATAGAACTAGGTGACCAATTCTTATTTCAAAATTTAAATACAACATTTGGTTAATGATTTTCAATACTTATACTGAAATTCATCTCATTTGATATAATTATACAAATTAAGAATCGATCAACAAGTTCCTCTATAATATAAAATATACTGTACATCATCATATAAATAATTGCAGCATTTTGCTTTTGGCAAAAGAAAAACTATAATTTCGAAATTTTCATACAATCTAGAAATGAAAGGAAAGAACCTGATCAAGCATCTTGATCGCAATTATCACACTAAGGCTGTCCATTGACAATCTGATCTTAAGTACATTTTTCATTTCGTTTCATTTTAAATTGGTATAAGATGTCTATGCATTGCATATTAAGTAAACGGTAAACCATGAAAAATACTGGTTCTTTAATCATTGCAATAAATGAATAACTTGTGCAAAGATGTCTATACTGTAATAAAGTATTCAGATACTGAGACTCATAAACAACGATTCGATATTCGCATTTTTTTTTATTTTACATCAACATTTGCACTTTCATTGTAATTAGGCATTACAATTTGTAATTTTCGTTTTCTATCAATTTGGATGTTTGCTCATCTTTATTATTTGTAACGTTGGAATTGATCAAGCTATCAAACAGAAGTTCTTTCAGAAGGATCTTTGCTTATGAGTTTCTGAACTTCCCAAATTGATTCATGTACATTAAACATTCTCTCAGCACACGCAAGCACATAAAAACTAAACTATTTAAGAAAAATAATAAATTGTCGATTACAATCTAACTGTTGACACGCAATTGCATACCCCTTGTACGCAAGTAGAACAAGTCGTTTGATTAAGAAAATACGGCAGTTTAATTCAATTGTATAAAAATATAAAAATATTTATATCTAGAGCGATTCGTAGTTTCGCATGTGAAGTCAGTGTCAGATAACAGTTGATTTAGTTAACAAATAGTCGAAAAATGTCCAGAACGATATCAATCTTAGGAACTCGGATTGAAGTTTTGTTTTAGGTCCATCCGCAGCATCACTGCAGGTAAATTGTCGAACCAGAATTGATTCTTGTTTTGAAGTTCGATTTTAATATAAAAAATAATAATCAAAGGAATGGTAAACATCCGCAGAAACATCCTTATGACTAAAAATGGGCAACATTTGTTCATGATTAATATCTTCACGATTGACTCTAGAAGTCAGCTAACTATTTGTACACATTTTTTTTGTATAAATATATATATATTTTTTTATCAAATAAACAATTTTATATTCATAGAAATTTTTTTCAGATATAAAAATCTAGAGATGAAAAAGTTTGCAGTCTCACTTTAGCACTTCGAATCAGATTGTGAATTTGTTTTTGATCAGTTCTGTATTGTCATTTTTAACTTACGTTATTCGGACACAAAAAATGTCTCTTTCCAAAAAAGAAGGAGATTCATCTTTGTCATTCTTTCATCGTGCTTTTTACATTGTTTTTATTTTCGAGGAAAATAAAAAAATGAAAAATTAACTTGACAAAATATAGATTGCTGTTTTATAAAATTCGCTTTTCAATTGTCATTCTAGAATATTTCTCTTATCAAAATATACTAGAAATTTTCGAAGCGAACCATCAGCGATTTTCATTTGTTTCCTGATAGAATGCATCTTGCAAAATTATCTTCTATCGCAAATTAAACGTATATTGCACTTTTCATACTAGTATATAATTTCATATTATTAAATTGAAATGAAAACAATTCCAAATTCAGAAAATTTGTCTAACCGTTTGCAAACGGTTGATAAATAAGTTTTATTGTTTGGTAATAAATATCTCGGTTTTATAAATTATTTCATTATTAAGTACTCAAAATTAATTTTATGTAACTCAATCAAATAATGCACAAAAATAAACTCTTTTCCCCAACGAATTCTCCAGAAATTATTCATAAAAATATATCAATTCCACATTTTTTTTCAATTGCAGTCTATCAATAGTGAATTTAAATTCACAATCAATGAGTGATATTCAAAGTACTATCAAATCTTTGATATAATATTCGACATAATTGAAAACAGCACATAAAATCAAATTTCATTTGCGTTGACAAACTTTAATCCATAATGCCTAAACATTTTGATTTTTTTTTTCAGTCAAAATTTCAACAATATTTTTCACATTTTGAAAAAAAGAAAACAATCAATTGCACAAATATTTCAACAGTTTCATAAAAGTCTGTTTATGTGCAGTTTTGATGTGAATGATTTGCAAAATTCATTATAACATATTTTTGGTTTTCCTTTTGAACCAGAATTTCACAGAAATCGAAATCGCAGATCATCAAATTGGTTGGACATCACATGTTTTATCGTTCAACAAAATTTTGTACAAAAATTAACTTTTAAATTCATAACATGTTTTTTACTTCTTTTCCATAAATTTAAATTTTGAATTATTTTCAAACTTTTTTGTTTATATATACAAATACATACATACACACAGTCTAGTATACATACATACAAATTATTATAACATTTAGCCATGCTTTAGAAAAATTGTATAAATATAAATTTTGTATAATTCTTAAAAAGTTACTCTGTGTAGAATACTTTGAATCATTTCATTTTGATTATTCAATTCTTGACAATTTGGGTCAAAAAGTTTAACAGAAGTATAATTAACAGGCATATAATTTAAAGAGCATAATAATTTGCACGTACATACGGCTTTCATATATACATTGTTTATCGTTAAATTATTTATATGAAAAATCGTCCCCTCACCAATGATTTAACATTATGGACTATGCGCGAGCGTTTTGCAGTTTTCGTTTCAGGGCGTTACGTTTTTCTTTTTATCTATTAGAACCTGATTTCCGGCGGCTTATCGTTTCTACAAGTGAGGAATCTAGAAGTGGAAAAATATTGAATGAAAAAAATGCAGACAAAAACAAGTGGTAAGAAACGTTCAGAAGATAATAGGAATCAACGTACATGTGTGTTCCAGTTTCAAAAACTGTGAATGCACATTTTAGCCGAATTGCTGGATGAGACGCATCAATGATCCCCTCGTAATAACTCCATAAGAAGGTGGAACGAACTACCTTCTCCTTCAGCGCATTTCGCACTCAATAATTCTTTTCCTGCTTGGCACGTTCTTTGCAAATCTGGAATCCGGAGGAGCAATTCTCCGAACTTGGCTGGCATTTCTGGATACCTTGCAATTGTATACTGTTGAAGGGCTTGTAATGCTTTTTCTTGTGACGCCCGTACTTTTTCCGGCTCGGTGAGTTCACTCGTGTCTGACGTCAACAGAACTATGACCTGCAGAAAAACGTTCAAATTGATTAATCAAATCCCAACCAAAAGAACATACTCAAATCTGAACCTCAAGCAACTTTACCTTCATCGCAACATATTCATACTGATCGACCCTCAATCTCCTCAAATTATTCGTAAAGGCGAGCATCCTCTCGATGCAACTCTCGAGTCCTAGTTGTTTCGCCTGTTCCAACGTGATGGACTTGCCTAACGAAACTCGAATCTCTCCCGGCGTGCTCATACTTCTAAAGCAGCAAGAGAACAGCAACAACTCACACCAGGAATTGATGAGGAGACTAATCTGATCGTCGATGGAGATGTTCTTGAACAGAGGCAAACTCTTGCACCACTTCACGATTTTGTACAGCCTATGATCCGCGATATTGCACAGGTCGGAGAGAAAGTCCGGGTGTTGCGACGAGTTACCGTTGGAGCTGTTGGACGTGCTGCTGGACGTGTGCTGGTGCTCGTGGTTCGACGAGGCGTTCATTGGTCCGGTTGAGCTTGGTCTTGGCGGTTCGTTACCGTTCCCACTACTCGACTCGTTGGTATTACACAGGTTCTCGGACGGTCCGGTCGACATTGACACGCGGTCGTTGTCGTTGTAATGCCACAGGTGCTCCACGTCCATGATCTCTTGTAGTAACTGAGGTACGACTTGCATCTTGTGCGAGTGATTTGAGTGGTGCCTAGCTGAGTGGTGGTGTTCCGAGCCAGGCGGAGCTGGACTACAATTGCCACTTGCCATCTTGTCACCGGAACCACTGCCACCTAAAAATTACATATAATTCATTAAACCAAAGATCAGAAATTGATTTTCATTATATATTCAATTAAAATTACAAATATAACATTAAGATAATATTCTTCATGCAAATACAGAACCGTAAATAAAAATGTCCAAGTTGCTCAATCTTGCAATGACGTTATAGTAAAAGTTACAGTCTACATTTCAAAAAATAATATCAGGTATCGCGTCATACCAATAAGGTTGGCTGGTAAAGTATAGGTACATTGGTAAGTGCTACGTCCGCCCCTCGTTCTATCCTCCCTGATGGCTTCCAATTTCATCCCCATGTTAAGGCACTTGTCGAACCTGCAGGCGGCGCACTTTTTTCTCGTCGCGACAGTGACGGGACAGGCCGCGCCCCTCAAGCAGACGTAATTCTTTCGATTCTGAACCGTCCTCTTGAAGAATCCCTTGCAGGACTCGCAGGAGAAAATGCCATAGTGGAAGCCGCTGATTTTGTCGCCGCAAATTGGACAGGGACTGTTGATGAGTTGCTGTCGGGTTGAGATGCCGGAAGGCGCGGAGGCGATGCGGCAATCATCCTGGTCGTCCGGATGGACCTCCGAGGAGAGTTCGTTGGCAGTGGCGTAGTGGGAAGATGCCGAGGACGAGGACTGCAGGTGCAAGGGACTGCCCTGCACGGAGGAATGGTGATGGTGCTGGGGATGAGCGTGACGCGGTTGTTGCACCGGCGAGTGAGTAGGTGGGCTCAACGATCCGTAACTGTAGCAGCTACTTGACGCGTCCGAATTGTTGCGCGACAACGAGTGAGATAGGGAGAGAGACAGTGAGGACGTAGAATTGTTAAAGCTGTGACGGGACAGCGACAGCGAAGATGAAGGGACTGGACTGCCAGAACCCAGAGCTGAGTGGCGCGCGGCGTGAGGGCTTTGGGTCGGCGAACTAAACACACTGTAGGCTGAGTGTATCGCTGAATCCGGCGAAGGAATCTGAAAAACACAAACAAACATCCAAATCATTTAATTAATTGAATTAAATCAGGTGGTTTTAATCTCACAGTGGGAGTGGACAAAAGGGTACCTGAGATCGTGTGTGGCTGTGCTTTGAAAGATGATGCCTGGGGTTGAGAACAGGACTGTGACTTGGGGTAGAACTGTTGTATCCACCAAGGAGCTTGCCAACGAGCAGAGGCAGGTCGCCAGGTTGAGCTTGTTCTAAATTATCAAAACCTCGTTGTTGCTGCTGCTGTTGCTGCTGCTGGTGAACCTGTTGAGCATGAGACAAAGGAATCACGGTGTCGTTCAAGCTACCTATCGTTAGATTCGGACTCGAACGAAAGTCTGGCTCGTGTTTGATTGGAAATTTCTGGTCCTGGGGCCCCGGACTTGCACTGCAGATCTGAACACCTTCCATAGACGTTTCTTCCAAATCCTGCAAACGGAACCGAAAATTATAATTCAACTCGAGTAACATTTCTTGTCTTCATAAATAGCTCATATTTATAAAATGTAAATAGTTTCATACAACATACATAAAAATCATTTATGAGACATAAGAGGTAATATATAAATTCTTATGTAAATCAGATAAGGCTTGATGAATAATAATTACATGATTGGTTATTGTGTTAGAAGACATTTCTTGATCGGAAAGTTCTCCTTCCCAAGACATAGGCCTTTCGGGTTGTTGCTGCACATTATCGCTAGTTGAGTTGTCGTTGTCTTGGCCATCCCGTTTCTTTTTCGTGCGTAGATTCACCCCTCGAAAATCAATCTTACTAACTTCGCCATCGCTATCTTCTACATCTTCGATCGACGCGGACTCCGTAGACTCCACGGTCGTTACAGATTCATTGGTACCTGTGCCAGGCCCACAACTAGACACAACAGATACAGTAACTCCATTCTGCCCACCAAGATATTTACATACACTCTTTCCTGAAATCACAAAACGTCCAATCAAATTTCAACCTCGTTCAAACAATTATCCAGTTGGCTCTTTTACAGTTACAAAAATTGTTAACTTACCATCGTGCACTTCGTGAGCTGGTAGAACATTAATAGTAGTAACTGAGACGTTCTTCCCTGATTCCGAAGGACGACCAGATACCGAAGATTGAGATTTCCAGGATTGAGATGGGGTCCACCATCCTGGGCCCTCGTTGGGCCCATTTTGATCAGACATTCTCAGCTAGCTGCGAGCCTTTGCTTTAAACATGTACAAATTCTATGATGCCTCTCTGCGATAATTAAACGTATCGAAATCCTCCGCATTCTGGGACTGCTTGCTGCACTTGCTTCCCCCTCAATGAAATGTACCTCTTTTTGGCCTTTAAGATTTTCCTTTCAAGCTGAAACAAAAGTCAGTGATTTAGAATCGAGAGTCAATTTGTGCCTTCGTTTTAGTTTTCTCATTTCAGTCTTATTTCTCATTACAAATCGTGGTATTGTACCGAGGTGATGAACAGCGATTAATATTTCGAAGGGAGAGACTGGAATAAATTGTCCAACGAGTTGGCGTAACAGTCGTCCGCAAGGCCGGCCCACTTCCGGCCCTGTGGACGACCTTCGCGCGAAAACGGACACGCACATGGCTAGCTCGATATAAATACGAGTCAACAAAGACAAACGAACGAGATATGTTTTCAAGCCTCGCTTAGTGGTTGGTTCAAGTGGGCACCCCCACTTCAAAAAACATCTTCCTCTTTTGATTTTTTCAACCCATTAAAACAGTTTGATTTCGACTGTCGTTTTTTGTTTCTTCAATTTTTCATTCGGTTTTTTAAATTTAATTTTGTTTAATTCGTTTGAATATTCTGCCAATTTATATGTGTAATTTTGTGATGCAAAGTGCATGGAGGTCACTGGAGAAAGAAAGAGCGTAAGGAGCTTGAGGGATATCGTTTGACTGCGATCTAAGGTGGGGAGGCAAAGATTTCTTCACTCCGGTATACGTTCCTGCATGAACGATCGACATCTCATAAACTTCATAATTGGAGCAAACGTCTGTACTCTGAAATGCGAGACGGCCGGTTCAAATTTGAAACAACACGGTACGCTTAAAAGCTGTAGGAATAACAATTTCGTGTAAACTGTTTCGAATCGAAGTTAATAAATAAATGATACCGGGGATGAAAAAGGCCTTAGACGAGTTTTGTAACGGGAAACCAGCGATTGGTATTGTAAAGCAATATATTTACTGCAGGATCATGTTTCTGCGGAATTCCGGTCGCATGATTAGATTGTTGGAAGATGGACACAATTTGAAATGATAAGAAAATAAGTTGCAGTTTTATATGAAACTCTACCCTTTTCATTTTTCATCAATTCCTAAAAGGATTTTGCGGTAAAAAAATGTACACCGACTGAGAATCGAACTTGCGTCTCCATGGTTCAACTCTACTACTTTATCCACTACGTCAAAATCCACTTCGGATCCAAAATATTTTTCTATCCATTTTGAATATTGTTCAAGGAAATGAAGAGTGGAGTTTCAACAGGGGGAAATGTTGTGTTGTTATTCGTAAAAATTTGCTATAAATTGTGAAATTTATAAAGAAACAGCAAAGCTCGAAAATGTGAAACGTTGTCAAATGCGGGGAACCCATTACGGCATTCGAGTTGGAAGCAGCGCACACGCGGTTCCACGTACTTGGACTGACACAAAGACATTTTTTGTTGCCAAAAGAATTCAAGTTGACAAAAACTTGTTGTAGGCGCATATAACAGTGCCGCCTTCGCTGCACTGTGAAAGACATGAGTGAAGACGGCTGCCGGAACCTGTTCCCATGCTTTTTATCGATTAATAAAATAAATACATAATCACAGGACCTGCATTCCAACCGGGCCACCACTCCGGCCTGTCTGGTTGGTTAGCGCTCGGCCAACTTGCGGCTCGATCTTAGCCGTTGCCGATTACCTGCTTTGGGCGTTGCTCCGCCGCGTTCCACGACTCTTGACAGGGATTCCTCAACGCACGTCTGCAGACTCAAGTTTAGTCACTAAACTTTAGTCACCGTCGACTTATTTCAACGCTCAGAAACACCGTTCTTGACTCATTTTATTGTCATCCCACTGGGTCATCTACATTTTTAATTAACCCCTTCTCCCACACTTTCAGAGTGCAAAATGATGAATAAAGTAAAACAAAAATTAGAATGAAATAAAGGTCAAATAAATAGATCATCTTTGAGATTTCGAGTCTTTGAAATGATGTTGAATTAGTTTGATGAGGTGCATCGTACGGAATGGACGGAAACAAATTCGGCTTGAACAAGTTAGTTAATTGGAGGTCAACGTTTTTGGTAGCAACTCTATTGGTGGAAGTTTATCGAGTAACAGTCATGACTGCAGTAGTTGGAGCGGTGGCGACGGCAGCGGCAACGGCACAACTATCAGCTTCTCTTCCCAGGACGGTGGTAAGGTCAAGGCCCTCGGTGCCCTACCCTATACACCTTAGGGTCACGTGACACAACTCAAGGTCTCCTATCCCCACCAGCGACATCACTCTAACAGTCTAACACCAGCTCAAACGCACCGGGGCCAACGCTTCAAGCGTACGACACAAGCTTCATATACTGTCTTCTATACCATACTCTGACTTGTTTCATCGTGTGAATTAACCACCGAGATCAACAGCTCCGATCATTCCATATCGTGTCTCAACGGATTTCCATTGTTCCATCAAACTTCCATTTTTTTTTCCATTTCATTTTGTTTCATTCTGTTTCATTATAGAAAAATCATTTTAGATATTTATTTTTTATTTTTACTTTGATTGTCTGGTATGAGTAATTGCAAATTTTGATTTCATGATTCATTTGGCTGGTCAAGGAAAACAATAGCAGGTCGAGGAAAATAATGTAAAAGTTGGAATAATAATAGCGTGCAACCTGTTAAGAAGTTATTTCTGGCGTGAGCGGGGAGAAGTCAAATTTCTTTGATTGAAATTAAAAATAAATGTTACAGCACTGTGTAGTTCTCGATTAACAAGCATGTAACACCGTCTCGCTATATTTTCCAATCTTTGTGTATACACGTATTTTCCTTTCACCAGGTGTGGGCCTTTCCACCACCGCTAAAATGTATACGTATCTTTAACATCTCATTGAGACTATTTTACCGTAAGAGAGTAGCTCGACTTGCGCCGATAAAACTTATTGCCAAGTCAAAAATATGTTTCTAACACGGGGGGAAACCGGTTGCCGGCCGATTTATTGGTAACAGCTCTCTTATCTATCACCTTTTTTCGTCTCTCGTTTCGCAATCCAGACAATTGCTCGCCAATTGACAAGCCTCCGAAGAGACGCAGTTCCAGACAACTGTCTCAATCAAAGTTTCCTCGACGGCCTACAACATTCATCGTAATAAACTTTTGCTTCCAAATCAAACTAACATTCGTTATTATTTATACCGAGGTTGATAAAAAGATGCAATGTTTCAACTGGTTCAAATAACGCTGCCTCTACGCCACTTAATTACAATGAAACTTTGTTTGGGGTGTCAAATTCTTTCTCAGTTAATCTGAAACCCTTTCTTTTTTTTCTCTCTCAATAGTTCCCAGACAAGATGAATTATATATGCTATATTTACCACATATATGCAAAAATATAACTATGTACATGTATTATAAATGTTATCATACACGTTCCATATATGGATACATATATAAAAACATGTGAAAAAAGTTCAGAAGTGTTTATGTTATAAATAGAACCATGTATGTTTTATAATTATTATCGCTTCATATGTGGTTACAAATATAAAATATAGAATATCACATATATGTTATATATTTCATTTGTCATATATAAAATGTTTGTCAAACTTTGTGAATTGGGTAAAACTTTTTTTGAGTGATTGTTTCAAGCTCAAACAAGTTGGCGATAAAGTATAGAAATTATATATTATATTTATCATAAATGTTACCATACACGTTCCATATATGGATACGTATACAAAAACACATGTTAACAAATGTTTATGTTATATATGGAACTATATAGGTTTTATAATTATCATTATCCCTTTATGTATGGCTAAAAATATAAAAGAATATCATATATGTTATATATTGCATATATGGGCATACATAAAATGTTTCTCAAAGTTGATGAATTGTGTAAAACATTTTTTTCAGTGACATTTTCAAGCTCCAACGAGTTGACGATAAAATATAGAAATATGCTGTTTCGGTGCAGAAAAAAAAGAGGTCAAATAGAAGGGTGTTCTTGAAAGAAGAAAGAGAAACGATCGCCTGCACGAGAGGTGCGGTCTATGCATCGAGAAAGGTTCATCAATATTCATAAGTCGCCTAGGTTTGCTACCTATTGAAGTATCTGCTCCGATATATCAATCGCACATCACTAATCGAGCAGCATATTCTGTTTGTATCACACAATCTTTTCGTGTTGGCGTACAAATTGTGACAAAACGACTAGCACGGACGACCGATTCATGCAAAATCAATCAATGGTTCGGTTGTTTTCTTCGTTTCTTGTTTTGCACATTTCGTAAGGGGACAAAAAAAATTGCTTCATTAACTCGATCGGACTTGAATGGAAACAAAAAAATTCAGCGCCAAAAAGTTGAATGGACAAAATGGTAATTCAATTCAACTTTTAGTCCCAGCTGTAAACAGCATGATTCAACTTGTTGCACAACAGCGGCGTCGGTTCTTTTTTAAATAGTGACCAATTTTCAAAATTCCACGGCGATTTAAAAATTTGACACATTGTTTTGTCATTATGCAAGTTTGTATGCATGGCTGACCGATAAGATCGTCAAAACTTGCGTAATAACCTAATGATATACGAGAGAATTCGAGTTTTAAAATCCGGACTTTTATCACAGCGGACAAGTCACCCAAAGGATATGAATCACTAGCGATAAGCCCCTCCTGATACTTTTAATACGTTTCTTTTATCTTTTTCTGTAGAGCTCGACTTTTTGCTTCCCAAAAAAAAAACAAACAAATAATAATAACAACAATAATAAACGGGAAGTTTGAAAAGTTGCAGGGGTTCTGATTGACGCGAGGTTGTGATTGTTCAAAGGTCGATGGAAAAAAGTGATGTGCCGGTGTTGAGACAGTGGTCCATACACGGATTGAAGCTCGTCATCATTGGCAATAAGTAGTAGATGTTACCGTAATCTGCCGATATACCGCTATGCTACCGTCTCGTCGATTCGTTCCCGTTTCCTTGTCTTCCCTTCTACTCTTGTTGCTTTCCCAACAAATCGGTTGGTGTTCGTGACACACACCTCAAAAGTACCCCAAAAACAATCCCAATTTATATCCAATTCCTCTACATCCATCAATTTATATTTTACTAGAAAAAAAAACTACCTCGTTCAATATTTTTTTCTTATCACTTTTCAAGTTGACTCACTTTTTCATGGCTTTGAAAAGTGGAAAATTTTGTTGATCCATGTGACTCAATAGAAAGATGGGTACAATATAAATTTTCATCAATGTATCATTCAAATGTAAATGACTTTCATTAGAATTAGAATTTGTCTGATATTTCAAAGAGGGTTTGAGAAAAATGTAAAATGTTAACTGGTGTAAGAACCGGGAGTAGTTGTAGGGTCAGATGGAGGATGGCGCTCTGACAAAGCGACCGAAAAAAAAAGTGCAAAAAGCTATGAATGGATGAATTGCGGTTTATTAGCGTAGGTAGAATCGTTATCGCATCATATTTTCTCTTTTACGCTGAACGCTGGCGAATGACTTTTCTGTCTGAGAGCACACTCGCGGTTCGTTGTCTGTCGCCGTTAGAGAAGGGGTCAGTTCAACGAATAACGCATGATATGAAAGAGTTGAGAACGGTTACCGAAGAGTAGCCGTCGAGCCGGGCTGAATCGAGAAGGAAGATCCAGCACAAAGAGAGTAAATTGTATGCGACCGGGAGGTAAGAGGGACAGCCCAGCAGAGAGAATGAGAAATGTCGAAGTGCCGAGTTGACGAAGACGATTCGAACAGGACAAAACGGTTGGGAAAAGGCGCGGGAAGAAAGAAAGAGAGAGGTCGCAGGGGCAAGAGCAGGAGACAGGCTATTGGGAGACAGTGACGCTCAACTAGAGGTGAAATAAACAAGGCAAAAATATGTGATAAGCCGCTCCGATCGAGAAAGCATGTGCTGTTTCTTAACGGTTCAATGTACATTCATCAAGCTTGGTCAATACACCACTATTGTTCATACGTATCCTAACTGAAAGTCCTTATTTGTTCACATATTATTTCATATTCTCACGTCATTTTTGACCCGTCTTCTTGCCGCAAGAGGATTCTATCTTTAGACCGTTTAAATGTATTTTAACAAAGTTTTCGAAAGGGTCCCACAATGTGGGAATGTTTTTTTTTCTTTCAACGGAGTGGGGGGGGGGGGGCTGCTCATCCGGTCCATCAAACGATCGACCGTGTTCGATGGCTGTCCGAATAGATGACAGGTTAATTGTGTCAATTTGTGTTGAAATTAGAAAGTGTATGAACAGTTTAAGAACGCGTACAGCGTGCGGTTCGCTGCGATGCAGTCTCATTATTATAATGGATATATAGACACAAATAATTCATGCTCGCAAACGGCAGATCAATCATTTCGTTTTTCTTTATCTTTACCCAACTTCTCAAAACAATCCGCCGGCTTCTACTTAGCGAATATACTTTTATACTCTCTGCTGCCAAACAATCACTCTATTTTTCCGTCATCGATTTGCAAAAAAAAAAAAAAATTTTTTTGCAAAACAAATTCAGTCACAAATTGTGTTAGCTAAATGTTTTGTGCATTAAAAATGTTGTCTTTTCATCGAAACTTTTGAATGGCGAATAAAAAATGAGGCAGGAAATTTTGTGTAAAAAAAAAGAGAGAAAAGTTTGCAAAATTCATAAGACCGGAGCAGTGACAGGACATTGTTTATATGACAGTGTTTAAGAAGCGGGTGAGTATTAACACCGGATGTCACAGTGATAGCAAGTCGACAAATCAAGTTTGTAAATCGTGAGTATATCGACTAGAGTAGTCGCGTGGGAGGGGATAGACAGACGAAGGGGGAGATAGGGGAGAAGATCTCAAGGCCGGTCATGCTGTCAAGCGAGAGAGCCTCTGCGCCGAAATATCAACAAGTATGTCTTCCTGCATTCGGTCGAATATCAAGTTTCGTTTGGTGAATTTTGCAAGCGCCCTCCAATCGGCAGACGTAACTGTCAACTTGTTCACTGACAGAAGGTACTCAGTGGCTTTCTACGAGCTGTCAAGAAGCTGGGAACTGAAAATGAGAGGAAAAGTTGTAAGCGAGGACGAAAAGTTCGGAGCGGCTGGTGGAAATGTGGTTTCGGGGATGATTGGGAGGTTGTTTGGAAAAAGCCGGAGTTGAAAGTGAATGCTCGGTGGGCATCGGCGGATCGGCACGGTTGCAAAAGTTTGACAGCTAGTGGCGAGTGTGATGAGTTGGTGTGAAGGACGAGAAAGGCAGTGCGACGACCTCGCAAAAGTCGCGTCAAAACCGGAGGAGAATAGACCCGGGGGAGGGGATTAAGCTGGTTATCGCGAAACCTAACCTCTGGCTAAGCGCGTGTACCTAGACAATGGTCTGGGCGCAGAAGGTGGGCGCGAGGCTGACGTTTGACAAGCTGGGTCAAATTGCGCGCGGAAGCCCCAGCAAAGGTCAACCTGGGTGTTGTTGTGCGAGACTTTCTAAGCGAGCGCTTCCTATTGAATAAGCATTCGTAAGCGTCGTACCTCATGCTCTGCAATTTGCAAAAAGGGTCCAAGGAGGCAGCTCTCTTTTTCTGTGAGATATCCGTAACACACGGGACAACACACGTTTGCACTTTCACGTTTGCACTGGTTCTCAATTCGTGCTCCGCATGCACGGAAAGTATATGCCGAGCAACGACCTGTATATTCTGTAATAGAATCGACAGACCTTGCTGGTAACGGGCGAGACGGCAGCAGACCCCGATACGGCGGCGGTGGCACACCTTCTCGTAACGTTACGCCGAGAGTTATAAGTTGAAACAAGCCTGAAACGCAGCCGACCTCCTCCTAGCGCGCGTACTCCGGCACCACTCTATCTGCGAACGCAGCTTCGCCTGCCCTGCCGTTGTTAGTTAGATGACCAAGCCGTGATCGGCTTTAATACAGTGCATCGTCGCTAGAGGTCCCGGCTAGTCGCTCTCCAAGACTGTAAACTCATATTACAACGGCGCGCTCAATCCTTCGATGGAGAACATGGAGGAGAAGGAAACATACCGGCGGTGGGGCTACGCGCCTCAGGGATGTCAACTCCTTCCCGAGCCCCTGCGCCCCGCACCTAAAATATCAACGTCGAAAATTAACTGCTAAAATAACAATCAAACATTACGCTAACAGACTCGCTTGTAATCATTTGTTTCGTCACTTTCAGCCTGCTTCGAACTTCCGCATCTGTCGCGGTCGCAAAGTAGATCAAAATTCGCACACGTTTTTATCCCAGACTGTTGTAATATCAGTGTAAATAAATTGTAACAACGGCAGTTCGCTTGTTCAAAATAAATGAATCAATGAAATAAGTAAGTGGATATATTTTTTAATTTACCCTCATCCTATCCTAATGACTAATGAAGGAGAGAATGATTGGGGTAAGAAAATTTTTCTTGGAGCCAGAATAAACGCCTTATATGAAACGCGAAAATTTTAGGCCCATGGAAATTATCGGGATCGTAAATGAAGTACTCAGAATTTGGATTTGGTTTGGGAGAAGAGAAAGAAGTTTTGTAATTTTTTTGAATTTTTGTTTAGGGAGATATTTTTGTTTGTTTTATTTATTAAAGAAAAGAATTGTTTGAGAATTTGAAAGGTTGTTGGGTGTTTTCTATTTAAGTAATAGTCCGAACTAATCATTTGCTTAATTTTGAATCCTTTGAGTTGTATTTGCATTTACCCGCAACTATTATTCGCCGAGATAAACGCTATACCTTTGAACTGAGAAGCTTTCATTACGGCGAGATAATACTTAATAGGTTTTACCTGTTCCCAGCAAGCTCGCTGTGGTCCATAAAGTTAACTTCATGTAATGTCTGACGGGCGAACAAAGTGCAAACACCTTTAGTGAGGGTCCGCATATGTGACTCGGTCGGTTCTCTTTCATGAAATATTTACAACGAATAGAAAAAAATACATCCTTTTTCTTAAATTTAGATAAAAATTCGGTCTTTTTTCGTTCAATTCATTTTATATATTTTTTAAAAATTTTCTAACGAAAAAAAAAATATATTATCTTTTGAAACACCTCGAATGTCCTGAAAATATTTAATTAGTTATTTTCAATTAGTTATATTCTTTTGCACAAAAATTTGTCTGCATTGTTTCTGTTTGAAAGAAAACTTGAAAATAGTTTTTTGCATTTTTGCAATAATTAAAATGTAATCATCCGAAAATTTAAGGACCAATTTTTTTCGCAAAAATCTTACAAACATTTTTGTAGAAAGAAGTTTTACAGAAGTTCCCATTCTTGCATTCATATTTTTTCCTGCCATTCTGCTTTACCAGTTGACGATGAAAAAGTTAACTACTGTTAATAAAGTAATTTTTTGAAAAACGAAAACTTAAAAATTTGTTTATTTCAATTCATTTTATTTCGTGTCAAAATTTGTTGAATATATTCATAACATAAAATATTGAAATACTAAATTTATATTCATATTTGAAAATAATTTTTACTTCTGTTTACCATCACTCCATTCAAGTTTCTTTACTTTTCGTATAGAGTGCACCGAAATACGTGTTCAAAGATTTTCTTTTTTTTCAAAGCGTATAAAATTGGCGGTCGAAAAATATTTTTATTGAAATTAATGATTTTGATTTCATTATTTATACAATTTCTTATCAAATGAACAATATTAAACGAAATGAAAAGTAACAATAATCAAAATTGAACAATATACATTATGCAATAGAATTGAAAACAACAATTCAGCAAAGTACGTACTTCAAACACTAACTTTTCCAATAAAAAGAGGATTCGCCTTTTTCTCCTATAATAGAGTCAGACCAAACGGTGAATTACACCCACACTATAGTTCAAAACTGATTACATTTCCTTTGATACCCGATGTTCATTGAGGAATACCATTAACCATGCAAAACAATTTATTGCAAAACAAAAATAATTTACTGTTCCAAAGAAGAATCACGCGAATGATGTTGCAATTTTTTCTGCAAACCTCATTTTCGAGGATTGGAAAAAAAGGGACCGCCTCGGAACAAAATTTATTTTTCGAACCTACCCAACCTGCTGTAAAGACTGATGCAGCGAGCAAACGTCAAATAAATTCGTCTTCAGGAGTTATTTTGCTCTTGTATGACGAGATGCCTGGTAGTAAACAAGCCGAACCTTGTCGCTCAGCAGAGGGTCTTACGGTATTTTGATGTGGGTCCAACGTTTCGCGGTTAGGCAAAAATAAAAAGCTGTACTTTTTTTAATTCTTTATTATCTCATCTTGGACCACCGTTCGCCTTAATGTCCGGTTATGTTTGTCCGTAAATGGCGAGCAGAAGGCCTTGGGCGCCCACGCCCTCTTACCCTGTAGTCTCTGTCCGGGAAAAGTGATTTTGTTCAACCAAAGATTCTTCATTGCAAAAGATTCATACAATTTGCAAACTCATTCAAAAATCAGCCTCGACAGTCCACTTTCGATATTCCAACAAATACAAAAACTCTCCGCTCAAACGACATTTATCTGTAATATTTTTTTATATTTTACAATAACTATAAATTTTGTCCTCGGTTTATTGACATGCGATAATAATTTATCATTAGAATTTATTGGTTACAAACACTTACTCAAACCAAAATTCTGATTTTTCCCTCGAACAAATCGTGACATTCCATCTATCAATTTTTTGCAAACTTTTATATTCTTCCAATCTAATACTTTTTTAAAATATTCATTTTTTAGTAAACATTTTAGCTCAAGTTCGTGAACTTACCTTTTTGTCTTACTCCTTTACTTGAGTTGAAATTATCAAAATTAATTTTGAATGAGTTTTTGATTAAGTTGAGAAAAAAATATGATTGTTCAAAAGTTGAAGATGGGAATTTTGAAGGTCGTCTGAAATTGGTTGCAGCATGACATTGGAGCGTTTTCCTAGCCCGAGGAGGGATCTCCAAAAGATAATTCGCATCGTCGAAATGAGTGTTGCAGCAACGTTAGCGTATCTGCACCATAGCAAAGAGTTTGCTGGTGGGGTTTGGGTTTCACGATCGGCAGTTCAGGTGCCGCTGTTTGCAGGCAAGAAGCGTTCACCAGTCGCAATCGCACCTTCGTACCTGCGACGCTTGGTCGCTCACGCAACACGCAGGTACGTTGTTTTTACAATCCAAAATACACCCAAATCGACAACCAAATTCCGTCAACCCGACCGTTCGATCATTCCCTTTCGCCCGTTGATTTCAACTCGCTGGTTCCGCGCAGTGACAAGGTCCGGACTTTTCGAGTGTTTTCGGTGTACAGTTCACAACCTTCGAGTACCACTTGACGTCCGATTTCGCGTGACAACAATTTTGACAGCTCGACAACAACGGTGTACCTTCGCCCTGTTGATTTGTTTTTTCATATTTTGCGCGAATTTTCGCATAAGGCGTTTGAAAAATTGCCATTGGTCAGAGACGTGTGAAAGCGTGCGTGTGTTGGACGAGGATTGCAAAGTGCAATTTTTCTGTGGCTGAGATCAGTGGCTGTAACAAAAAAAGATTGAAAAATTGGTTCCGACAGTGGTGTCCGGACATGGAGTGCAAAAGTATCGTCTGGTAATTATGCAGGCGCGTCTCTACTTGCGGCCCGTAACTGCTAGAATCACATCTCATGCTCGGTTACTGACCTCGCGAATTGCCTGGCTATACGCGCTTCCCGAAGCGCGAGGAGGTTTTATGATCAGATCTGGCAGTCTTCATTGTGATCTTCATTACCATTCCCAAGACTTTTCTGTTGGCCATGAAACAAGAAAGCGAAAGCTAGAAAGTTAGAATGTAATTGCTTTCTGGAAAGTGGCTGAAAATTGATATTCGCAACGCCGATCTTATCTCATCTTGCGGTTCCGACGTTTTTCCCGACTTGTGACGGGTCCGATCGCTGTCAGCTACCTTTTTTTTCTCTCTCCTACGTCAGTTGTCGTTTAATAATTCTCTGTCCGTGAAGTGTGGAGGAGTATGGTATTGGTTTGACAAACTCATCGAGCGTGGATCTGACAATGATTTCAACCTTGATAGCGATTGTGCTCACGCTTTTTATGGAGATGAAAGTAAACACGACACATATTTGATATGTTCAACTTAATTATGCAATCTGAGAGGAGCTCAAGATGGACTTTTTTTTTCGACCCTGTTTTTTTAGGCTTGTTTTTTTAAGCAAATTTTGCCTCGATGCATCGATGAATTTCGTTCTTGGAACCATAAAATATTTTTCATTTTTTTTCTTTTTTGGGTACCTCTTTTGTTCCCCCTCTTTCGTTTTGTTTTGTTTTTCAAAACACGCGTTAGTGAGCGATCAACGACTCGTCGACTGAAATTTCGTCAAATTAGTCGAATGGCGTACAAGATGTTTACAACAAGTCAATAGCTCTGACAATTCTTCGCGACGTGAGTCACGGAACGCGTTGCGAATAAAAATGTTAATGCTCGGTTTAGCAAGCTGAAACGTGCCAAAGTGTTTTTTTCATCAGCTTGTCTTCGTCCCTTTTTTTTCCCCATGTCGCCTTTTTTCCAACTTCGTTATTTAAACTTGGACGCACCTCGTCGGAATAACAAAAACAAGATTGAATGCTAACTTAAACGATAAACAAAGTGGAATAAAAGGACGAGACTGATACTTTTTCGTTTCCAAGAATTTTCACTCGATAAATTAAAAAATGTATAATTCAATAAAAATGAATAGAAAAAATATAATAAAGAAAAAAAAAAAATTAATAAAAAATACAAATTTGACAAAAGCATACTCTGTAGGTAAATAAAAATGGAATTAAATTTAAAATTTTTTCGTTTCTTAAATTGGTATCTGAAATAATTATTAGAATCAGGATTTTTATGGGGCTTTTGACCGCTGCAGGAATGCGCGAACAATACCGTGCATTTGGCGCAGTTTAGATGGGCGGGTAGGAAAAAATTGTCTGATGACTCGTTGAAAATGAAATTTCGGCTCGGGGGTGAGCAGGGGGAGGCAAAGTCTGCAACGAGCTGCAAAACCGGATTTCGAATTTTGCCGCGAGCGAAATTCGAATGACTCCCTCGCCTCGCGTTTATGCTCTTTTGTGAAACGTTGGGTACGTACACGCACACAATCATACTTGTCTGCACGCAACGAACGACGTGCAGACATTCCTGCTGGACCTTAAGTCGTTGTCGCGGTTCTCGTCGACGCCTGTCGGATGAAACCGGTCTCCCTCTTGCAAATGTCCTGTCGATTTTACCCGCGAGTCCCGCCATCTTGCAGCTCGTCCGTGACGTCATTGGTTCACGCAGATAGAGCTGTAAAAGAACCGCCGATTTTTTCAGCGACCGAACAATAGCATCGGGTTGTAAAAATTATTACAATTTCAGTACGGCTATTAATCACGGTTGTCATTTTAACAGCGATTCTTTTAACTTTTGATATATGAAACGGACTTTCAAGTTCGGCTGTTATAAACACGAAAAAAATGTTGTAAAAAATTGTTACAGTGTTTGTGAAAATATGAGATATCTTTTTTTTTTCCTCGGTTCGATAAAAAATGAAGTTTACGTTCGAACATGGGCTGTGATGTAACAGCAACTGCCTGTATAAGTGAGAAACATAATTACGGTAATTGGAGCTTATTACTTTGAAATAAGTCTATTCATTTTTTATAATCCGATTTGGTAAAAAATGAAACTGCTTAGATTCATTGAAAAGCATCGTTTCGTTAGAAAACTGTACTGATGCTGTTTTTTGTTGACGAAGATTTATTTCTAGTTTTCCGAGTGTAACGAGAACATTGAAAATTAAAATTGCGGGATTAAAAAGTAAAAAAAAATTGACCAGGAAACTACATTAATTCAGCAAAACTATATCTACAGTGGATTCAATTTTACTACTAAAAGATCATTTTACAAACTCAACGAGCCTTTACACCAACTACTGTACCGTTTCTTAATCCTAAGAATAAAATAACCGAGAGAGTGTTGAAAAATTAAACGGAAAAATAAAAAATTAAAAGTTAAAGATAAATAAATAATTTTAATTGCCACTCATTTTAAATTACTAACCCTTTCGGTACTTTTGAACCAAGGTCAAATTCATTTTCAACATTCTGCGATTATTTTTTAAAAGCTGTACCAGTTTTTCAAAAACAAAGGTGATCTCCCATGATCTCAAAAATATTTAGAACAAAAAGCAGTACGTGATATAAAAAGTTTCTTCTATACTTGTGAAAATCATTTTTTACGACTTGAGAGATTAAGTTAAACGAAGTGAATTTTATTGCCGTAACTGTTCTAAATTTTGAACAATGTGGAATTAACGATTTTTCATATTTTTATTTTTTGTTTTCGTTCCTCGAACTCGTTCATATAAGGGATTTGCTTTCTTCGATATTTTTAGAAACAGTTTGATTATCCACTTTCTGAGCGTTTGACATAAGAACGACTCGTAGTTTTTTACATGGCTATTTCAATCACAGTTTATTATATTATCAAGTTGTTTTATGTTTACTTTGTGGAACGTACGTGAAACAGTTAGAACATATAGAACAGAACGTCATTTTTGACAGTCAAGTCCTGTTGCTTTCCCCAATCAGATGAAATTTCAAACCCAACGGAAAAGACGAAGAAAAATGTGGCTAAAAAATTTTATGTACATTCAATAAAAATTTTTCAAGTTCTATAAAGAAGGGACATTCTAGTTTGATCTAGTTTTTTTTACGAACTAATTTTAGAAAGGTGTTGGTGAACTTTTTGTTTTGGAAATACGTCCATGTGGTACGCAAACTTGTCTATAACAAGTTTGCAACTAATCAAGATTGGCTGTACATTATAATAATTTGCTTCGTACATTCGTAATCGTAGCAAACGGTTTCGTGTCATATGGCGTAAAAGCTGGTATTCAATTTTTGCACTTTCGATTGCCAAGTCATGCAAAAAGATAAATCAACCCATACGCGCTGTTGCATAATGGTCGGTTGATATATATAAAGAAAGACACACCATGGCTGTCAAGATAAAAATGAAATGACAAAATGAAACCCGAGCCAACACTTTCATTCGCTTTTTCAACAACATTATTCCACACTTATTTTCATTAACAATTTACGCTCACTTTTACCAATAGATATTTATATCGTTTTTTGTCTCGTTTCTAATTGAAAACCTTCATTTTCATTCTCCAGGTATACGCGAGCAAAAACAAAAAAATACCTTACCGAGAATTCATCGAGCGGTTATAAAAAAACGTTCGTTCTTAAATTGATCGCATTTATACACGCATTGCATGTACAAATAAAAATTGAGCAGCACGCGGGGAGTGAAAGTCAAGTCGCCAAAGACTTTACGCAATGGGATCGACGTTGTCTCCTTCGTCTTCGGGTTCTGAAGACTTTAAAGGTTCGAACGAATCGCTATCACGCCTCCAAGAAACTCAACGAGGTTGCAGCTCGCCGTTTGGGCTTGGAAAATTGCAACTCTTCTCATGTGTGCAAATTATGAGATTTTAATGTTGCTTGAAATCAACATATTCCATATATACACTTGCATGAAGTATATATGCCATGCAACATAACAATAATTTATCATTATTAAATGGTATTGTTATAATTGCTGAATTCATATATCACCATATATGGTTACGTATACAAATTGAAATAAATAATTGAAAAAGTTTGTATATTATTCATATATTGTCATATATGGTCGATAAATAATTTTTACTGAGGGCAGTTGGATGAAATGTAATGGCAATTAGTTTGACTTTTTATGTACAATGAAAAATGCATTTCAGTTGAGTTTTTTTGCAAAGTTTGAAATACTCGATCTGTAGTGGAAGTTCACTTTATGGATTGGACAAAGAAATGTTCCTTTAGTTGATCATCCCTGGATACTGTAAAAGCTATATCGTTAGCTGATTTGAGAGCTTGTGGATCTCCTACAATGCATTAAATTGCGTACATGCGCAAGTGCATATGCAAGGCTTTTGTTGTAAGTTACAACATCACAGGCTCAGTGTCATACTAGGAATAAATAATGGCCAATAAAACTCGCGGCGGAATTCAAAGTACGAATCCCTGCACGGAGCAGCGCACAATTGTCGTTTTGTTCTTCGTTTTGGGGTTTCACAGATACTTGCAATATACATGCTAGAGTATCAAACATTTAATCTCAATGCTGCATATTGTGAGTTCTTTTTGTATCCTCGATCGTGCTAAGACTTTCATAAATTTCAGTACTCACGAGATCCATTAAACCCCTGCGACCAATAATATAACACATCATTCTTCTTTGGATTTAACCCTTCGATAAACTTATCCAATCGACCATAATTAATGAATAGGCTCGTTTCAATTTGTCATCGTATTAACATACTTCTTTTCAAATATTTCTTTTGTCTTTTATCTTCAACTTGTATTCCCATCATTTTTTAAGGTTCAGGATCTTAAGGTTGAACAGATAAAGTTCTTATATATCTATCATCGACAGATGTACCCTATTATCATTGAATTTTATTTAAATATTTTTATCAAACAATTTTAAATTTTGTTATGGGTGATACCCAATTGCGCCGGATGAGATAATTTCATATGCAGTTGCGCCTAAACCCATGTGCAGTTCCGCCTAATTCTGCGTCCATGCAATTGCGGCGGAATAAAAAAAATACATGCCATTGCGCCGAAGATGAATTCATAACAAATATCAATCAATTTTTGTATTCAAAATCAAGATCTCAGACGCAGTTCGCCTGGTGCACATTGAAAATTCGTACACACGATTGAGTCGATTTCGCAGTCTTGCCAATTTTTCTCATAGCAGATCTGATTATATATGATTATTAATATATAACTGATATTATATATTTCAATTCGGCGCAACTCATATATATTTTGATTCGGCGCAACTGCGTTATCTAAACGCAGGATTCTTATCTATTTTTTTCATGTCGGCACAATTGCAGAAGCCCCTCGCAGATTAGCGTTATTTTTGATGTGCAATATACAAATTCAACAATTCTGTCTCGTTTATGTCCCGTTACACAATCCGGACGGAAATTTCGACACGCAAAGTAAATCTGAGAAGTAATTGCTTAAATTTTTATGATTACATTAAGTAAAATATATTCCGAATAAGAATCATTTCGCAGGGCTCGAAACGCTGCTCATTATCCATTTATGATCATTCACCGTCATTCTCTCGCGATCATAAAAATGACAACCCCTGATTTATACCAACTTTTGATTTTAATTCCCAAACGGAAGGCGAGGCAAAATTTTTTTGATCTTGCAAATTTCACTCAATCAAGAGCCGCGGTTATGTCAAGCTCAAAAGAGGAAAAATTGATTTCCCCTAATCGTTCTGGTGACGAGTCACAAATTAGTGGAGAATTGCATTACGAAAACGCTAAATTGGAGTTTCATTGGAGTTGCGCATTTTGTCCGGCGCAAATAAACGCAGTTTTC
>JAAMPD010000472.1:0-50145 GCA_025266255.1 Trissolcus basalis | reverse complement strand
AGTAGATTTCTACAATAGAGATCTTTTATCATCTATTTGAAAGTGCATAATAAAATACACATTTATTTTGTCTAAAATGCGAAGTACTTCAGATTGTATAATTTAAGATAATAAGAGCAAAAGTGACCTTTGATGAAATGTTTCGAAAAAAGATGTTATTTTGTTGAAAAACTATTATTCGTGAGCTTTTCTTTTACAATAAAGCAACAGTAGAAAATTTTATTTCTCAAAAAATATTGGAGTAGGAATTCAACAAATGATAATAAAACAAAAATTGGCATGCTAAAAAATTGTACAATATGAAAGAAATATTAAATACTTACATCTCATTGCAAATTAACAAAATTAAGACAAGTTGATTTAATAAAACAACATAAGGATTAATGCAAATGTTTTATGCTTCTATAAAGAAATTTATTCATCAGTTTCTTATGTGCTATTTACAAATTCAATAAATTGCTTTAATTTAAGCATTTTCATTTCAAGCGACATCTCGAAATAAATTTCGTGAAATGCGCTAAAAATATTATTATTCGGAAGGAAAGTAATTGTCGAAATAAAATAATAACGAAAAGAATAGCATTTATAATTTTACGCCTCATTATAAAACCAAAGAGGGAAATCTGCTTGTAACGATGATGACTTGTTTTACATAACTTATCTACTCCGAGTGTCTTTTTAATAAAAACATATAAATCGACATAATAAATTGTTCAGGTTCACCGTATTTGACATTAATTAATGCTAACTTAAATAAAAAATATTAATTTAACATACGTCAGAAACCGAGCTATTTTGTTGATTGATATTTACAGTGGTCAACAAAATAACGATGATAAAGAATTAATTTCATTAATAACAAACGACATGAAATCAAAAATAAAATTTTCGCCATTTAACAATTAAACGGTTACAATTAGCTTATAGACTCTTATATTTTATTCAAGTTCTGGCCATCGAATCGTTTGAAATCCATTCATAATAACGAGTTTTGTGCCATATCGTTATGCACAGCGAAGTCCTAGTATCATGGATCACAATCATATTTTCTTTTGATTTCTTGTTCTAAGTCTATGAGCATTCGATGTTGTGAAATTAGGATGCAAATCAGCTTTTTTCTGGAACACTGACAAATCCAAATGTTGAAACTGTTTCATTTGCTGGCTTTCTTTAGATTCGTTGAAAAGTGACTCTAGGTCATCATAATCTCGGTTTAAGCTCTGCGGTGATCCAACTGGCAATTTGTTATTTTTCATCAGTAGTCCTATAAGATTATGTGTTCGTGGATTGTTGATGTCCAAAATGTCCCTGCTTTTACGTTCTCCAGAAGAATCAACAAATTGGGAGTAATAGTGATCAAAATGATGACCTTTCCGATGATCAGAATGTCGATGATCGCGATGCCTATGATATCCTCCTCCGTAGCCATCAAAATGAGTACTGTGTTCGTACAAGTGAGATCCAGCTGGTTCTGGACCACTAGTTTTAGGAGCTGAATGCGGCCTAGGAGGGTGCCTATGTTCATGACCGCTATACCTCCCTGGTCTTTTTTTAATAGGCTTATCGTGGAATGGACTTTTTGAAACAAATGTGTTGGGCTTTGGTGGCGTTAAATAATCGTTAATTTCGTGCCTTACATTCTTAGGTTCATTATGACTGTAGCTAGATCCTTGATCAGCAGGTCGGCTGTATCCTGGCCTGGGTCCATGATGATGATAAACATGAATGGGTTCGTTGTTAGTTGCAGAATGGATTTTAAAGTCTTTCATCAATAGTTCTTCCAACTTTGCCATTGTAAAGTCTGGTCGCCCTTTACTTGGGCGTGAATCAACTACATGATATTTGTTCTCGGTTTGGTGAGTTTCTGTATCCCTAGTATATTCTTTACCAGGCTTAAGTCTTAATAATTCATTTTTCAATTTAGCCGCCGGAGAAGAATCTACAAGACTAATGTTACGTGGAAATTTGCGGTCATTGTTCCACTTATGAGTATTATAAATCGTTCTTAATGATTCTTTTAACATCTCCTCGGCATATCTCTCTAGGTCTGAATTAAGTTTTGGTTTAGTAGAAAGTTCATTATTGTTTTTATAAAAGTTACCTCCAGCCACTTGAGAAACAAGATTCAAATCTTGCTGCAAAGCATCGTTCGAGTGACCTTTCTGATTTAAAATATTTTGATTTTTCAATAAATCTATATTTGGCACAAATTGAATCGGGTTATAGAGAGCTTGACTGTTTCCGGTATTTATTTTTGACCCAAGTTCCGTCAATGTATCGACGTATGAATTCAGTCCAAGAGAATCAACCGCCGCAGTTGATATCACAGGTCTCACGGCTGCAAAGTTTGTTGTGCTAAGTATTGGTATTGGTGTCGTTAACAAGGTAGCGGGATATTGATTTATGACCCCAACAGGGCTCGCTAACGTCAAACCAGCAACCGTGCTTTGCTTGAGATTCGGGTTCAAGATCTCAACATTTTTCGTTCCCAAGTTTGGTAACTGAGCTCTTTCTAAATTTACATTGGGAATGACGTTAGCAATATTCAAGTTAGTATTGCTGGTACTTCCAATAGTATCAGACTGATAATTAGATCCACCTTGATTTTTCATTATTTGTTGCTGCAGTTGTCTCATCGAACTTTCAAAAGCCTCGTTTGTAGCTTTTAATATTTGTGCATCTTTCGTTTTAGATGAAGAAAATGGATTGTAAGAGTTCTGGTTTTGGCTAGTTTGCGTATTTAAATTAACTCCAGTGTGTAGTAAAGCTGGTATTATTTGAGCATTTGACATGTAATTCTTAGTCTTTGGTGAAAGTACTTGGTAGAAATTTCCAGATTTTAATGCTTGGCTCTACAAACAGAAATTAATAAAGGTTATTCAAATATAATTATACTGTTTTTTCAAGTTTTATTACTTTCAGATTTCAAAAAAATAATAACACTACATTAGGTTTCGAAAAATTTCGGAAATCTGACATGAACATGATATTATAATATAAAATTTTGGATTTTGTATTATTCACTTGTTATGAGAATATTAATACATAATTACAACTTTAAAATAAAGCATAAAAAAATTAGGATCCGGTTAATGAAGTCTTCATAAGAGGTATAATCATATACAAAATTTTTAAAATAGAAAAAAATGTGAATATAAAAAACACCCTTCTACTCTCCCCATAATTACCATGCATTTATATTATATCGTGCACCTACTCCTCTTTTATTCAAGCTTACGTACTTCGCGGATGATCCTTCATAAGTATTTTAATATAAAATATTCGAAACACGATAAAAAAATTTTTCGATAACATGCATAGTTTCATTTGCTTCTAAAAACAAATATTTAATTTTTGTATTTAAACGAAATCATTGTTAAAAATATTGAGGTGTAACATCATTGTGAATGTTTGCTATATTTCATGAATGTACTAAAAAGTTTTTAAATGCAATTACTTTTATATATTTTATTTCATCGTTAATTAAAAAGAAAATCGGAACGCAATCATAATCTCAGATATTGTAATCAATAAATTATTCTGATGGAAAAACACTTGAATGAAAATAAAATTTTTCCTTAATAGAGGAATCTATTTATCTAGCTCAAAGAAGAGGAAAAATTCTATTTTCATCTGATAATTGTATGATAATAATCTAATTTTTGCAATGAACCATAGTTTTATACGTATTCCACACGCAAAGAAAAGTTTCAATCTCTTTTCAAACACTTGACCTACATTGGTAATGAAACAATACCTTTCGAATCATAAGTAGATATTCTATGCATGTTTTAATTTATCATCTTTCTATCCATTGAGAAGTTATTTACTTTTTTTACTATCCTTAATCATGCGTGAATTATATTACTAATCACGATTTACGTACCTGTAAATTGTTATTGGCCTGTCCAATATTTGCCAGTGTTTGTAATGTAGGTTGAGAAACTAATAGTTGGTTGACCGGTACCCCCGTCTGTATAGAATTGATTGCTAAATGCTGGACAGGTGCCGCCGTTGTTGAGGCCGCAAATATTGGCCTACTAGCTGTTGTGCTTTGACTTTGCGACGAGGGACTTGCGGTTGTCGAAACGGCATAAATAGGTGTTACTGTGTTTTGAAGATATTGAGTTTTGCCATTCTGCTTTGGTTGCGATATAAACACAGTTTGAACCGGATTTTGTATGCTGTTTTGGCCCACAATGACATCGGAATCTATCAAGTTCAAGCTGTTTGATCCTTTGTTTCTTACGAGAGTCTGTGCTGTACTGATTAACGGCGATGCAGTGCTGACCAAAGTGGTTCCTGGAGCAATATTTTGCAGCATGACATTCGACATATCAAAACCCTGGCTGTTGCCCAAAGCTGTGGCATGATCGAAATTTCCAACGGGAACAAAATTGACTGGCACGACGGAAACCAGTTTAGGTTTTTCTAATTGATTATCTTCGAACCCTTCTGTTTGTAAATTGGTAGATTCTGGCTGGTTCCAGTTATTATTCCTCCTGTCATCCTGATTTCTCATGTCATTTTCGTGACTGTCCTCAGCGCTAGCTTCAGCCCATGTATGTTTGTTTCTATTGCGATACCGTTGTTTCGTTCTGGTAGGGTTGTACCTTTTCCTATCTCCACTGTCGTAATTTTCGTCATCGTACATATCACGGTGTTCTTTAGGTAACCGTTTTGAAGTTTCTCCATCATATGGTCTTCTTCTGGGTTTCGAAATTTTTCTTGATCGTTCGGTTACATCTGAATAGTCCATACTGTCTTCGACGTCTTTAGAATCTTCTGCCCCATTATACTGCCGGTTGGTACTGGCTTTATCGAACTCATCAACATAACCTTCATTAAAATTGTTATTATTTCTATCAGATTTTGTTTCCTCTTGCATTCTCATTGGCCGATGTTCATGCATAGCAGTTGCTAATTTTGATGTTACGGTTGGATGGTTGTACTTCATCTCTACTTTGTAAACTGCTGGGTCCACTACAACCACAGGTTGACTGAATTTCATTTTCTGTCCTTGTCGTTCTCTTTGCATCGGATAATTTTCTTCCCTCTGACTGACCTTCATTTGCATTTTTTCCTGTGTCTTTCTTGGTTTCTCTTTGCCATAATGTTTGACATTCGGATAATTATCATTATTATACACATGATCTCTATTTGAATATCGCGGCTGGTAAATTTCTCTTGATTTTTTGTTGTGATCTTGTATTTCGGATTCTTCATTAACAGGATAAGGATCTTCGTAGAAGTCATGGTAATGAGCTACTGCAGGTGTATTGTTGGTTACTTTTAAGAGCTCAAATTCATTATACTGGCTATCACTATCAAATGAACGCCGTACTAAACTTGGTCCAGGCAAGTTAAATAGAATCCGAGCTTCCGTAGAGTAAACCGGGTCATCTTCTAGAAAATTTACACTTTTTGCATTTGAAACTGTGAACGCACTCGTTTTGGGTTGTGAGCCATTGCGCAGAAAATCATAATTTAAATCTGGAACCACTATTGGTCGAAAATTATGAACGTAACTATGACGACGAGCATCCTTGTCGTCAAGGTGATTGGCAATTTTTGACTGAGGTTGATTTGTAGTTGACTTTTTTAACGCTTGATCAATGTTCGTCGATGCAACAGCCAATTGATCCGGAACTGGCGTAATTTGACCATCTTCAGCTCGCACGCAAGACCAAGTTATTAGCAACAGTACTACCTGCAACAATGTCAAGAATAGTCATGTCATCACCGTCCTTAGTCTTGCATGTTAAGTTTTGTTAAAAACGAATGAGCAGTGAATCTTATTGTTTCGTCTTGCATAAAGTTAATCAAATTAATGCATATGAGAAAAAGTAGAAGCATGATTCGCTTGTCTGGCTAAAACGTGAAATGACAAAACTGACCCAGAAAAGTAAAGCAGACTGAAAAAGTAAAAAGTGAGTAAACGCAAGCATACTAAGAATAAGGACTGAATGTGCACGGAAGCAAAAACTTGAAGAACTTTCGCACGGATTTATGATCATTAGTATACATTTATTTAAGCCTCAATTTATGGTTTCTAACCCAACGAAAGCAATCAATTATTGATTAATTAAAAGTATTGTTTTATTTACACGGTTATACAATTAGTAGTCTCGAAGTAGGTATTTTAATATAAGTCACTCAAGTTGTTTAACCTAATATACTTGGCAGCACTTAATCAAATTATTCTATATTGTTCAAACCACATTTGCAGAAATAAAAAATTATTCCAGACATTTTCAATGTTTCTAAAAAATTCAAAATCATAAAAATTAGTTTTATGATCCATATTAGAAAAGTTTATATAAAAACAAAAAATGATTAATACCACTAAACTATTACATACAATAATAGTATGAAAGAAAAAGAATAAAGCATTTTTCTAGCTGTGCAATAAGTTATTATGAATTAAGGAATGATATCTTCTTCCAAAAAAAAATCACTCACATAATATTGTAACATTTTTCCACGACAGCCTGATCAGGGCTTCTACTTGAATAGTCGTATAGATCACACTCCGTTTTTGAGACACATTGGAGCTCACTTATTTTCAATATCACTGTTTCCGAAAGACCTTTCAAGATAGGCTTCTCCGCGCGAACTGAACCACATAGAAGATACGCGATTTTCTTTATACACTCTGGTAACCAAGTGAAAAATATCGTTCTAAATATTATTCCATAGTCTACCAGAGCTTGATACTTTCATTCACAACACGCGACCAATGTTGGAAAAGTGTTGTCTTCGCGAGTGGAGAGGATGCGCGGATCGTCATTAAAAGACAGTTCAAATAAGTTTGAAATCGTTGGAAATAAATAAAAAAGAGCAACGAGAGTATAAAAAAATGAGCGCGACAGCGTTCTTGAGGCGAGACGTTCGCATTTTTCCCGTCACACCTCACTTTGATTGCGGTGTGTCGGTCAAAAAAAAGTTGTAACGCAGAACATCTTAGACACTTTCCTTTTCATCTCTTTCGTTTGAAAAAGAAACAGATTTCTGACTAAAAACAATAACGCGAAAAAATTATAGAAACCTAACACTATGATAAACCGTATAGATCGTTGACGAATCCAAGGCTTATAGCGTATAAATGTTTTTTTGAGGTGGTCATTACTTTTCCAATCTCGACTTTATTCGCTCTAGAACACACACATTATACTTTACATGCGCGCTCCTCCC
This sequence comes from Trissolcus basalis, assembly GCA_025266255.1. Taxonomy (NCBI): domain Eukaryota; kingdom Metazoa; phylum Arthropoda; class Insecta; order Hymenoptera; family Scelionidae; genus Trissolcus; species Trissolcus basalis. The sequence goes on along the minus strand of JAAMPD010000472.1, from coordinate 42,951 downwards.
AGAAATGTGCAACATGTATATTCCTTTACAAATGCTCGAACGATCAGTGATACGCGCTTCTATCGTTGAGAACGATGTTAAATTTCAATACACATGTATTTGTTCAGGCAAAGGGAAAAAGAGAGAACAAAATCACTTTTCAAGATATTATCAAACTTCTCATGTGAAACCATAAAAACTTTTGCTCAGTTCAGACAGAACAATTATCGCATCTTGAATACCTATAATAAAATACAACTTATACATATAATTTATTAATATAATATTGACTTCTGAATACCGTATCATTTACCGCTGAGATAATTCATCTCAATATACATCTCAGTACGTTTACATTTGAATTTCATTTTTCATTTTCATATCACTTTCTACAAATGCATTTTAGTGCATCATTTTTTTTCACAAGCTAGAAATTATACTCTACAACTGAATTCAAAGTTTTTAACTGCAATTTTAAATTATTCCATTCGTTTTGAATAGTATTTTGCTGCTTAGCATAATTGCATGTTTTTTTATTTATTGATGTACAGTAAACTTTCATGAATAAAATTCTTGCTTGCCGTTTAATTATTATGATGTATTTGGTCAGAGACACTGATGTCATGTTTTTCTTCAATCTTGAACAATTCACGTTGATTATTAAGAAAAAGGACAAGTTAATTTTGCTAAACTTCGTTATTTTATAATACATAATGCATCAGTTTTAAATTGGTTAAAGATCTATACAGATAATATTTATTGATTTACGAAATTGGTAATGTTCATCAATATAGGGTTTCTCGTTGCAATTTTGTTTAGATAAATAGTTCAAATGGAAAGTTTTCTTTTAGGTAGGCTATATAATAAGATGGTATTATTATTATTCTGTGGTTCAATAAGATACGACCTATCAAAGGCCCCAACAATAGCAACTATACTGAAGGAAGTCAAAAATAATAAGAGTGGTTGAAATTTATTAAGCAATTTTTTTTCATTTAGTAAATTACCTGGCGCTATTTTCTGAAACTTATAACCTAATGGATGTACGCAGCAATAAATTAAAACTTTCTTTCAATGTTTTTGTCAAATTGCATAGTTTAACTCGTGACTTCGCGTTAAAGGAACTGAATGTGAGAGATAACTAATTCAAAGAAATAAAAAACACAGTAAAGGGAGTGGCGTTTTGGAAAATAGTTATTTATTCTATTTGATTTCATGTAAGCATGAACATACTTTTGTGAAGTATAACAATTTGGCCAACTTTTCTAAATGCGCGGTAAATTCAGGTACACCATGAAGAATAAACATTATCATTGATAATTTTGTTATGAAATAACAGCGATTGTGAAAAAAATCATGTGCTTAAAGACAAAAGTTCAAAACAATATTTACATCAGGAGAACGTCTGCTTTTCATATATGCATGATTTTTCTCAAATAAACTACAAATTAACGATATTGCACATTTCCGCGGCACAAAGTATAACAATCACTAATTGGTATACAGCGAACACAATGCATGACCACGATTTCTTTATGGCACGAAGTATAACAGTTATGAAGCACATTATTAGTTTATTTTACTAAGATGAATGCAAGAATCAATAAATGTAGAATATCAGATGAGTTATCGTTTTTCACGATTATGTACATTCCACAAATCTTCCAACAAAACTATAAACAAATGTTTCTTTGTATTAACAAATCTCAAATCGTTTAATTGTTAACCGAACTCGCATTCATCTTATCGAAGAAAAATCTAAGTTCAGGTACACGTTTCAAAAAATACTGATTCCAAAGTTAATATACAAAAACGCTGTGGTCAATTGAAATCTAATTATTCGTCGCAGTCAATTTTGTTTCTCCTCATTTTTTTTGTTTCGGAAACCTCGGATCCTCCACGATCTGAACGTTTTTAACTTTTTGCGGCTTTTTATAAGGCACGTTATAATTTGGGTCCCGTCCGCTGTCCGCGAGCGCCTTGTACTCAGCCCCAAGCACATTACCATAACTATCCGTTACGCTGTCCGAATATTTCGGCGACGTTGGCTGCCGTGAAATTTGTCTCAAAGTTTCTGTCAACTTTTTCAAGTCGTAATGAGGGTCTTGGTACTGATTATCCAGCTCGTCTGAAAAGTCATAATTAGAGTCTTGTGACATATCGCTCACGCTGCTTGCATACTGTGTTATGTACTGCTGTATCAAGGCCTTGAGGTTGATGTTGGATAATGGTTTCTGTTGCACCGGCGGTGCGCCGTCTACTCTAAGTATAATGACCGGGATCAACGAGTTGCCGGCTTGAATGAAAGTGGGCTGAGCATTCAGAATTGACGAGGGATTCTTAATGTACTGCGATATAGACGGATTGTAATTCAGCAGATTCTCGTAATTCGGACCATTGTTGTTGTATTCATTTTCTTTTGACGGCGAAATCGTTTTGTGGAGAGTCTTCTCGTGCTCCTTCGGAAAACCTTGACCTTTTGAACTGTCATCCGCAGGGGGAAGGTACTCAGCATTGGGTGACCCAACGGGTAACTTCGGAACGGAATATTTGAAAGGGGCAGTCTCATACTGCTGATAGTATTTTGGTCGCTGGGCATTGTTTTGAACTGGCGGTTTCACAAATGGAGTTTGGAGAGGAGGAGCGGGCTCGGCGTCTTTCGGAAACTGCACCGGTCCTTGGTAGCGCAGATTGGGCTGGTAATCATAATCCAAGTCCTTGGGTTTGGAGTCGGGATAAACCGGTCGTGGGGCCGAATCGTACTCGGAGTATGAGTGGACGTAGGAACTTGGAGGGTTGTCGGAAACTCGGCCATCTGGGTATTTCCAAACGATCTTGTGCTCGTACCTGACGCCATTCTCGTAGCTGTACTTGGGGTAATTGGCCGGAAAACTTGGCTGAACACTTTTTGCATAAGAACTTGACGAGTCCGGGGGCAACGTCTTGACAGGATGATAGAACTGCTCGCTGATGACAGGATTGATAGTCGACGCAATACCCTTCGGCGTACTAAATCCGTCGAACGGGGACAAGGTCGTGCTGAGGTCGGAAGCAGCGGCGGTCTGGCCGTAAGGTGTTTTCTGTGTCGAGTAACTTACAGGGTGCGAGGGGCTCGCCTGGTAAGAAGTTCTAGGCGTATAGTAACCACGATAGGGAGGAGTCGTTGTGCTTGAATAAAACGATCTTGGGGTGGTGGCCGCGGGTTTGAGCGTGGTGGTGTACCTGGAGAAATCAAGCGCGTCGCCCGACGTCGCGTGGAGCTTCGTTTTCTGTCCGAAAGTCGGAACGTAATGCTGACTTCTGAATGAATTTTTTTCCGGAACTTTGGCGCTTGCTTCCGGCTTCTCCGTAACCGGTTTTGTTCTCTCGATGATCGTTCTGGGCAGGAATGGAGTAATTGACTCCTCTATGCTGACTGTTGTTGCGGATTTCCCGGAGGGGAAATAGTAGTTGACTTTTTTGCCGGCGAAGAAGTTGTTGGATTGGAACCCGTAGCCCAGATTGTCGTTGATCGTACGTTTGGTTTTCTCGTCGGTCGAATTCGTGCCGTTGGTGAAGTCCAGCAAAATCAGCGGCGGCAGTATCGGCAAATCGCTGCGTTCCGATCCGGCCTCCAGCGACTCCAGCGTCAGTTGTTCCTCAGCTTCCGTGCTATTGGATTCCCTCTCGTTTGTCGGGTAAGCGTGCACAAACGTAACCAGCAAAACACCGGCAATCTGGAAGTGAACGGACTTTTTAGTGTGAACGGTTCAACTTCCTGCTACGCGATGTACCACTACTCAATGACGCTAACTTACATTCAATGGCGCTATTACTTTCACTAAACTCTTCCCGATATTGCATAGTAATTACATGACGTTATTACATGAATTCTGGCAGCTCCCGAGCAATCGTTATCCCGGCGCATCGGATGATTTGCAAATTAAAAACTTTTTTTTTCTATCTTTTTTTTGCACGAAGAATATTTGAGCGTCAATGAAAGATGATAGACGCGCAACGGAATATTGCAACTTTCATGAGAAAGTTTTATCACAAGTCATTATTTATGATTTCATTCGACAATGATACCCGATGAATGAAAAGTGCTGCGAAAAGTATCGATTTTTTTTCTTCAAGTTTGAGCATTTATTATAACGAAATAAGTTCGTTCCAATTAAACTCAAAAGTATCGTTACATGTTAGACTCAATAAATATATTAATTATGACCAACGAAAGTTTTTATTTGCACGAGTTCATCATGAGGGTTGCGTAATTATAGCTTCGAAGATGCAAGAATGCTAATGTTGATTCTGAAGTTAATTATCGGACTTTCTTCACTAATTTAAATTTTTCCTTGAATTATACTGTCGTTGCTAATCAATCACCTGGTTTCGTATTAGAAGGCGACGATGAGCGTATATAAAAGATTGCGATACACGAATTCTTTCAGCTTTGAAAAAGAACTTGATTAATATTTTCGCATGGTTTAGTTATTATATAATAACCTTCAGACGTTATTGAATTTGAAAAGTAAAATGTATTGTGAAAACGTTTCGTTCATTCTTTCACGCTCACTCAAATTTTATCGGTAGCCTTGAAACAGGTTTTGTTTCATTATTTTCACCACTTTCTTTTCAGATAATAATATAAAAAAAAAAAAACACGACCATCCAATGAAGTTTTTTTCAAGCACGTTTGAAAAAAATTGCACGTTACTCTTTTTTGCAACTTTTTGAAAGCAAAATGTGTTTGTAAACTTTTCATATTACAAGTGTACCTTTGGAGTAAAATTGTTGTCTTACTTTTTGCACCCGATAATTGAAAACACTTCCACTGTTTGAGTAATGAAAATCCTACCATGTACAACGTTAAAAAATCGAACAAAACAAATGAAAACAAAATTTCACCGTGTAATTTCAATTTTGAACTTGCNGTTTTTTCACAGAACCTAATTGTAGTCGTCACAAAATATAGAGCAATGCCAACGATTCGCGAATGACACCTGATGATGGGAAAATTGTATGAAACTTACTAGCACCAAAAGTAACTTCATGATGATCCACATCAAACCTCACGGTTTGGCAGACGTGTCGTATGTGATTGGTACTGATGAAGCCACGACCACAGCATCTCACCTTATATGCCCTCGCTTGGAGAGTGAGGAGGACGTCGGTCCCAAGCAGTTTCACCATCGAATACGAATGTTATTTACAGTGATCGCGTATATGGGAAACGTTTGTGCCAACGCTTCCGCTCATTCCTGCCCGCTTTACAATCCATTTCTTTTATTTTGCTAACCCCGTTTCGTTTACTTTTGTTTCCGTTTCGGGTTTCGCCATGCCGACAATTGGCTTATCAATATTTATGCAGTCTCACATTTCGAATTGATGCTGCTAAATGATTTAGAAACTGGAATCTGTTCGCTTTGCATACGTAACATCTATAACGTAATGCTCGCGATTTCGATGTAATGACGCAACGAACCAAATTGAATAATAGCATCGAATCAGTTAAAATGTCATCAAACATCACAAAAATTTGAGAATAATCACCCAATCAAATGAATGCGATTAAAGAGAGATTTATTCTATCGCTTTATTGTCTATCAGGTGAAATTACAATTCCACGTAATCATTTATTTTATGTCGATTTATTTATTATTTGATGAAAAAATACAAAAACGTTTTAAGCTTTAGTTAATCTTCTTTATACACTGAATGTTTTTATGATGGAAATAAGTTCACAGTTTTCATCACGTTATATGTAAAGAGCTGTGTTTATGCATACTAAAGCAATAGAAAAAAACGATGGGATACACTTATAAAAAATCCAAATAATGTAAATTTGCATTCAATCTCTCTCGATATTAGCGTGATAAAATTTAATAATCATACATGACGAAAGTCCGGTGCCTTGTACACCTGCGAAGAGTAATGAGATATCTTCAGACATATCAAACTTGAATATTTTTGAGACAACTTGACACAATACAGCATTACAATTTAGAAATGAAAAAACGTCGAATGATTGATAATTTAATTAGGAGACAATTGATATTGAATCGATTTATCTAATGTGATGAAACTTAGGGAGTGAAAAAATCAAAAACAAAAAGTTATGAAAGTTATTAAGTGCTTGACGATGAAGAATTTGTGGTATAAGATAATGATAACAGGTACACGCATCGTTGAACATGTCACCGAGTAAAGTAAGACGTATAATTACATAGCAATAAGTATTTAATTTCTGTATGCTTTCACATGACAGGAATAATTCGCCAAGTTAACAAAATAAACATGTACATTCATGTGACGATTAGAGAAACTGAATAAAATATGACAGTTATTTCAATAGTCTGTGAGTTCGTTATCACCGGATATAAAAGAAAGGAACAAAAATTACAATTGGTATTTCTATTCATTTCTCTCATCATCAGTCAGACAATTGGTAAGGACTAGACATTTGACGTTTTTTTTTCTTCCCACGGGAATCGTCAGAATCATCTGATGCGAGTTCAATACATCACAATTTTGGGATAAAAAGAGCTTTCTCCGTCGTACAACTCTCATCTCACCGTGCAGTTTGCTATAATTGAATACTATGGGATCCACTTTTTATAGTACATTATTCAATTTTGCGTTTTTTATATTCGTGAATAAAGTTTATCTTTGATGGCAAAAATCCGCCCTCTAATTTGATTGGTTTTTCTCTGTACCTGGAAATGAAATTTACAATTTAAATTTTTCTAGCTCAAAAAGAGTGGATTTATAAAAATGACTGACGAGAACAAAAATTACACTTCAAATGGATTAGCATGACAAATTGATGATCACCTGTCTGAGTCATGTGCAGCAATCACATAGCTTGGGATGTAAGTGTCTAATAATGATTTCGGTTCGTGAGACAAAGCAGGAAAATGCTTGCTGGTAACAACCTCATTACCACTGGATATTGGATGCAATTGAGTGACACTTGATCTGAATTTTTGTACGCGATATTGAGGTGCAACGAGCGACAATGTTGCTGGCAAAGGTACTTTCTGAAACACAATTGAAAACTTATTACATAATTATTTCAATGATTGTCCGTGCAATTGAAGCTATTTTTAAAATCAAATTCAAAAATGCATGACATAATTAATCGACGAAAAAAAGAAGAGAAGAAAGGAGGAGGCATTTTGAAATATTTTTACAACCTGCTCAATATTTTTTTTAATTGTATCCGTTGTTCTAACAAGTTGGCACAGATTCGAAAATTCGAAAGAATGTTATTGAATTCAATCAAAAGCTGAATGCGAAACGATAAAGTCGGTCGCACAAATGAATGAATTAATTATCGCCGGAATTGTGCAATTTTTTATTAATCTTATATTAAATAGAATTCGTCGCATTATAATGAAATCCTGAAACAGACATACCACCGTTTCTCAAAACGTTTTAATTTATTCAAAATCATCGCATTTTCGTTCGTTCTGTACCACAGAACAGAATTAAATGAAACTTAAATTTCATAATGTAAAAATTAATTCAAATATTCTAGAAAACTTAAATGTCCCAAATTAATTAACTTGATCGAAAATTGATTGATTTTAATATGTTCTGCATTTTTAGGATTTATTCATTTTTCAAGTCTTCGTGAATAAAATGAAATAATCAAAGAATTAAAACATTTCTTTTCACTGAAGAAAAATTTAAAAAACCACCAATATTGATAATAATTTTTGTTTCATATAAGTAAACTCCAATTTTTTTCTAGTTAAAAAGTTTCATAACAACTTTATCAATTTTTTTTTTTTCATTATTAACACCACAATAGAAACCAAATAAAAGAATGAAATTAAAAAGAAAAAAAGAGAGTTTGAAAAACAAGTTAATTGGAAATGAACCTGTTAATTTCAATATTTGTTTTTCTAAAATAATTAACACTAGAATCTAAAAACAAATAAAATAATGGGATTGAAAAAAGAGAAGAGAAAACATTGAAGGGAGTTCAAAAACAGGTTGATTGAAAATGTCGATTTCTTACTTTATGATGCGAAATGATGTTATCGATTTGAGGCTCTTCCAAAATGTGTTTGGCTATCTGTTCAGCCATAGTCGATGAAACGAAGACTTGATGAGATCGCTGCGCTTGACTGTACAGTGAATTGTCTTGTGTATATGTAGGCGCTCGAGCATACAGGTCATTGTAAATGGGAGTTCCTTGAGTGTATCCCATCCCCGGTTTCACGTAAATTACTTGTTGGACATACTGTGGATACGACTGCGAAACGTGAGCTTGAAAATTCAAGGATAAAGTTGATGTACAAGCTGTGCAATCAATCGAGCTTGGATTCAATTATTGAATATTGTCTACCAAAAACAATTCTCGCTTGACGATTAATTGTTTGTTATTACAACGCAAGATTAATACTTACGGCGCAACTTGGACAGCATGTAATGGTTCTTCGGTGACTGCAACAGAGAAAAAAAACGGTCGTTTGCGGAATTATATATAGCGTTGTGCGTTTGAGCTTAAGATAATTTATCTCGGATGGAACTATCGCAAATTGTATAATGGAAATTGCAAGTTTTTAAGCTGAATGATTTAGTAGCAGAATTTGCCGCGGCAGCGACGAAGTTTTTTAAATTGTCAGCTTGATGGCAAAATTACGTTTCAAACTGCGTGCATTTTTAGTCCGAAACAATGTTCCTCAGCTTTCGTCTGCTAGGCGGGATAATTTTTTTTGTCCTCAACGAAACGAATAAATTATCCAGATCGAACGTCACACACGACTTGTCATCTTCTATAGCATTGTAAGCGTGCATACATTATGCCATGTTTTTTGATACATGACAAAAGGTGCGCGATTCATATTCATAAATATCACACGTTCGCACCGATTGGAATTTTGATATGATGAAAATACGTCGGCTCACTTGACATTGACAGAAATATTAGTCAGTACTTTTGAATTGTAAATATCAAAAAATATACAAAAGGAACAATATTAAAGCTTGATTCGTACCATGCTCGAGTACTTAAAGATGATATTGATTTATTGTTGAGTTAAAAAATAACGCCACTGCGTTCACAATAAAAAGTTTACGGAAGATAAAGTTTTGCAATAGTTGCGATTCGTGATGTAATTTTGAAAGGGGGCAAAAATGATCACCGAAATAATTCTGTAAGTTGTTCATAAACGCCGGGGCTTTTTTGAAAGGAAAAATGAAATTCGCAGTTTTTTATTCACAGTTCACGTAACTGTATCAGCTATTTTGATGCAACGTAGAATGAAAATAATAATAAAAAAAAGCAACCCTTAACTGGTGCTTGTAATTCAAAAGTACAGAGTGAAATTATAACGAAAAAAAATTGCGATAAAATGCCGCATGGCAACTCACCTTAGTCGGGAATATAGCCTCTGTGTATGCACGAACTGGATGAGAGGATGAATATGACAGATAGTGAGGTTGTATTTGATAAGGGACTTTTTGACTGAAGCTTGGCGTATAAACAGGCACAGAGACGTGTTGAGGAGCTTCAGCGTTTGTGCCGTATGATAGCAACGGTGCGCGAGTTTTCGCGTTGATTTGGCTGGCTCCCAAATATGGATGATAGGGGTACAGCTGATCCATCGGGACGGTCACGTAAACCGCGTCTGCAAAATACGATTAATATTTGGTACAGAAGGCGTTTAATGCATGCAAAGCAGTATCATTTTGGTCGCGCTTTTTTGTTCGCCCCTATAAAAATTTTAATCAATAACCCAAACGCAGACTGACAGTATTGTAATTCGCACACCAACTGTCTCTCTTGTTTGTTACTCCCGTGACATAACTTATCGCGGTACTTTTTTTACATTTTTGATAGTAATAATACCGTTATTTAAGATCTTAACAATCAAATTTTTGGGAATGTCGCTCGTTGTGTTGCACATGACGCTAGATTAAAAACGAATTATTTATTACCTCGCCCCGTTTTACAATTGAAAAACGACACTTTTCTGCTGTGTGAAAAGCCATTAGTAAACATACGCGCGATAAAAGGATACAACTGTCATGCAAATCTCGCGAATCGGTTATATCCAAGTTTTCTTGCCGAGGAACGTACCACCATCTACTTATGCAAATATATTTGTGTTTCATACGAAACAAGGCAAAATTATTCAAATCAAGCGATTCGTCCAGTGCATATTTTAGTTATCATCATTGTGATGGAGCACATTCAGGAAATTGTACATATATTTTGTCGAGCGAGGAAAAAGACTTAGCAGTTGGAAAAAGTAAAGCTAGAGATGTTAAAAGACACGAATATGTTGTCGGGTAATTTGATGAAAAATTAATCGCGCGGAAACAAGAACAAATGATTATTTAATGCTCTCGTTTTGACATCGAAAAACTCGGAGATAAAAGAGAGGCGAGGACTAAAGCCCCGGTCCCTAGATTTAAATCATTATTTCAAAGGTAAACGAAGCAAGTGGATTAAGTATCGTGCAATTCACTTCTGCAATTTAAATAAACTGCACGACGGAAATCTATTGAAGGCAGTCTTTTCTACTTGGCCAAACCTCCCTCGTAAAATTTGATCAAACCTCTTTTGCGATACCACAGTACGAAACAAAAATAAAACAAAAAACCAAACCAAAAGAAACATTCCACTAACTTTACCACTTTTTGTCAGGGGAGGCGATAAAATAATGCAGGCATGAAAAAATTTGCTTTACATCAATACCGGAAACTCGGGCGGACCGAACGATAAGATTTATGACAAGCTGAACGAACTCTTGACAAATATGTTTCTCGGTCACGACCAATTCATATCTCAATTGCTGGAAATTCAATTAAACCTTTACCTTTGTTATTTCTGTGCTTTTCTCCAACAGACTTTTGTTGTTCAGACTGAAGATAATTGCCTACAATTACTTCCTGATGATGATTCTGCTTCGACTCTTCATCCTGGGCCTTCCGTGCATCTTCAAAGTTCTCATGACCATGACTGTTTTGCTGCTGATACGTCACATCATTTTCTGAATATTTGGTCTCCTTGTACTGTTCAGTTTGGGTCTTAGAAAAACATTTCACGTTAGAAACGAGTTACAATAATCATTGTCAGTTGATAGAAAAGAGATTCAGATTTAATAACGCACCTCATAATTGAAGTTGACGTCAGGCAACGAAGCTGTGTAAACGTTCTTTTGTTGTTCCGTCGAGTCATGAACGGTGGGTGTCACAGCGTACGGCTGACTGTACTCCACCTTCGCCGAGTACGTCGCAGGCTCATTTTTTGGATTGCTTTCTAATTGAATATTATCTTTCTCAATGTCCTCTAAGCTCAGCTGTTTCTCCCCCAAGGTCGCTGATATTGTTAGAAGCAATATTAAGACACTCTGCGAACAGAAACGAAATAATTGATAAGCCAGCGTTTAAAAGCACCTAACAGAAATTTGATTCATCACTGGTGAAAGTTTTTCACTGTAAAAAATGGCGGTTCCCAAAAACGACCCGAAATTTCGTCACAAAGATCACAAACACATGCTGGTCGCAAACAGGGGAACCATTTTTTACAGATTGAGAAAAGGGGCGATAAGTCCAGTCACCATTGTCGGTTGACATCAAAAGGTGAACATGTTTGGATGCACTCTCACTGTTCGCGATGTTCTGGGTTCGAACATCTAGTATGGACCACTCTTATACGTTGGCCTTGTCTCTAAGACGTGCCAGGTGGGGAAACCCATAGAAAACCCTCCCGTTGTGAGATGTACTGGTTCACATGCATTCACCAATGCTACGTTAAATATGTTCCAGGCCACGCATGAATGCACCGAATTGACGATCCGGCGAGGATGCTGGTAAAATTTCTAGCCGAGAATACCAATTGAGCCGTTTCTTTTGATGTCTATGTGCTGATTACGTGTCGCATTGCGACGAAAAAAAAAAGGAAAATGTTGACACGCGACGGGTAATAATGAATTTTGTATCAGCTGAGAAAATACTTTCATTTCTATCGCTATATTTTCTCGTCCCGATTCACGTTGATTTCATTTTGCTGAAAGTTCGCTAATTATACACAAATCTTCATTATGGGATCAGCATGATGAAAAAAAATTACACACATCTGACAACTTTTATCAAGCTCTCATCAAAACGTCAATTCGAATTTTACGGCCGATTGTTACGAAACGAACGTCGCCGTTTTCATGCACACGGTTTTAAATGCGCGCGATTTGTCGAACGATAATTGGAAAATTCTTTACACTGTACTTTGTATCGCATCATTCAACGGGCTTTGGCAGTTAGTACGGCTCTCAATTTTCTAAAAGTCACACACTGAACAAGAAAATGATAATTTAAGTTTACGGTAACAAATTACGTTGACTTATTTATATAAATAAAGTTTGAACGCTGATCCTCAATTTTGCCCGAAGAAAGTGACGGTGTGTCAGCTGGGTGTACTCGAGGTTATAAATAACAGTATGCCTGCTACTTATAATTGTTTGAGTTTTCACTCGTGCCTCATCATTTATAGCAATTAAAATGCATGATCAACTTTTTGTTTATTTTTCTATTATCACGTAAACGAATCTTGCGATTTTCATCTCGAACTCCAACGATAATACATACTTTACCTAGCAATTAGATTCGACTTTTTCGCTAGATGGAAAAGTGAATAGAAAATTCAATCGTGCGTTAATATTTTTAATATCAAATTTTTTGTTAAGTTTATACATAGAATATCGTTTGATCGTAATTTCTGAATTTGTTCACGACAGCTCAGTTGATTCGCGTCCATACAGAAAAAAGATCCGTCAAATAAAATTGTTCCTTTAAAGCACCAAAACATTTGAAACTTCAAACAACAAAGTTATGTTTGAAACACAATTTCGAATGAATTTTCGTTCAAAAGAGATCCATTCTTCCAGCGATAAGTTTTTCTCTCTGTCGAATTTGTTTTCGGCTTTTGATTTAATTCAAACGGACGCTCGTAATTCGATTGCGCGGGCGGCGAAAAAAAGACTATAGTAAATTAGTTTGGTTTTAAATTCCCGCCAAACAGTGTTTAATCAATTTAAGGAACAGTCCATCGGTATAAAAATGACTCCAACTACACCTTTTCTTTTTCCCGGGGAATTGAGATTCATCTGCTTACTAGTCCTGCTATCGATTGAAATGCTTTCGAACGAACTGTTTTTTCCATTTCGCCTTCACTGTTCCTGCTAATTAATTATTCTTTCTAGCCGGCTATCTACTTTGGAAATGAAAGCTTCTTCGGAACCCTTTGTATTCGGAGTTTCTTTCGATCTCAATTAATGAACCGATTTTGTTCAAGGGAATCTACTTTGTGAGACAAAACAAAGAGTGCGAATAAATTTGTGGTGCAAATTAACTAGCGAATAATTACTAACTAGGAGATGGAATGAGTTTCAATTTATCCGAAAATTGTTCGTATATTTATAACAATATTTTCCCATATTATACTGAATAAGGCTATTCCTTTTTTCTCTCTGAAATCGATAGATTTGTTATCGGATTTTTCAGAACTGGGTTATAATAACGAATCTCTGTCCTGGGACTTATAAATACAGTTTTTATTATTTTCTCGCGGCATTGTTCTTTCAAGATTATTCGGAATCCCTTAACTGAAATTTTATCACAGATGAAAACAAAATGAGCTTAATAAAATTAAATCTTCAATCTCTTATCAACCAAAGGCGATGCGAACAAATTTTATATTACGAAATTTATTTGAAATTTCATAATTCCGGAAGAACATGAGACGGCAAAGTGTGAATATTTTATCGAAATACTCACCATATCAAAATGTACTCAAGTTTCTTAATGCACTACTCGATCTTTATTGTATAACTATAAAATGAAATTTCATCTTTCACTTATATAGTGTTCTTACCCCTTCCGCGTCGTGTTGTTATAGATAAAACTGTTACACTTCACTTTGTACCATGCCCTGCACTTTGATAATCCGGTAGCATTCACGTATGATAGTGTACGTTTTGCACTGTCATATTGCGATCAAAAAATAATCCGAAAAAGCCGTCGAATCGTATCGTTTAATTCATCCCAAAGAACGCGTCACGCAAGAACGCTTTCTTTGTATTGTTCGCAATGGCCAAGGAATAAGATCACAATGGAGACAATTTTGTCACGCTTCAAGCGGCATGCTCTTCAATTGCGAAAGATTGCCAATCCTCATGTGAATCTTTGTGCGATGGTATTATGTCGCTGATAGAATTACCGAAAAAAAAACTCGAGCACGGTGACAAATCTTATCCGACGGATTAAAATTGATGCGGCGAAAAATAGAAGAGTTCAGTATCGATTCTGATTTTTCACATTATTTTCTCGTCTTACCGTCAAAATTCTTTAATCGTGCAGATAAGAAACAATTTATTTAACAAGTTTTCGAGGACAAGTTTTATTGATGTCCTGTCGGTGATAAAACGAGACGCTCAGCCGGTGAGTCTATTTATGAAGTAGGAAATATTACTTGGCGAGGAGGCTAAAAAAATGAACCGATTGATCACCGGCCAAGGAAATCGAAAATTAATTGAACTATAATTACGGAACTGATCAAGTTTTCAAAATCTTTGTGCGGTGGTTTCTTTTGAACGGTATAGTCTGAGTAGTCCACGTGCCTTTTAAAAATTAAGTGCAGTTTCATCAACTTTTGTAATCGGCCGTTAAATCGACCAGTATGCCGTTGAATCGTTGCTATTACCGTACTTGATTACTCGGTTCATTACCCTAGTAATTGGTCTAGTTACTTTGTTCTTTATTCACATGAACCTGTGTAGAATACTAAATGTATGAGTTAAGAAAAAACTTTCATTCTCACTGGGCAAAAGGAAAATGGAAAATGCATCAGAACGGTATAACCACGAAACTGAAATTGATTTTTAAACATGGATTCACGCTTCTTGAAAATATATTTATTCATATTCTGTCAATTTTCTGTAAATTAAAAATACCGATAGGAATTTCATGGGATAGCTATTGAAAAGCTGATGACGAAGTCAAATCTCTTTGTCGGTTCTGGAGAATTGGAAAAATTGCAAGCCATACATGGTTGGAAAACAAATCTGGATATTAGAAGTGATTAGGAAAATGATAAATTGAAGGTGCTGTTGTATGCACCGTGATAATAAATCGTATTGTGGTTGGGAATTGAGACAACAGTATCAGGAAGTTGAACAATAATAGGAAGTTATACATTGAAAGTTATTGCTATTACAACTCCGCTACCATTGTTCGAAAAATATGGCTTAAAAATGTTATTCTGTGAGAATTATTGATTCTCTGTTGATCAGATTGCGCAGTAATGTCTTGTGTTGGAAACTCAGAACTTTTTGAAATGAAAATAAGATCAAAGTAATATATTTTTGCATACTTTGATGTTGTTCAGCATTTACTTCAAACTTTATTTTCAAAGAATTTTCAGCATCTACCATGGTAAAAAAAATCTTTGAAAATGTTTACCTTGTTACATACGTGTATCAAATATTTATTTTCAGTTTGAAATATTAAACTGACAAAGATTCACTGATTACAAGGAAATACACAAATCTGCCTTTTGATGGTTATAGAGGTGTTAAGATTTCATTCTTGATTTGAAAAATGAATCTAATATACAAATGCATCGCATTTAAATGAGATAAAGTTTCAGGAATTATGTCACAATTATTATCATTTCAACTCATGTTTTATATATATATATATATATATATGTATAAACGTATATATTAATGAATGAAGAAATATAATATAAATTGTAATAAAAAAAAGTTTGCTTCAAAAATTAATTAAAAAATAAACTGAAAAATAATTTTCAGCAATTTTATTCCACAATTTGATTAAATTTAAAAAATCCTTTCGTGAGTGATCTGAGTTTGACTTAAACATCAAAGAATTCAAATTTCAAAACAAAATTAGCACTACTTCACCATTTGCAATTCGTAAAGTTATAGCTGATTGCCGGAGTGAAAGACCTTTGCAGGCATCAACGAAATTTTCTGCAATGTAACATTTAAAACCTAAAAATATCAAGTTTCACATTCGTGCGTGGATCAACGGTTACATTGATTAGAAACTAAAGTTTTCGTCAACAATCCGGTGAGAAATTCGTTGCGAAATCTGTCATTTGTTTTATATCGTATATTTCAAGTTTGTTTACGTTTCATTTAATTGCAGGCAAAAAGTTGAAAAAGAAAACGTCATTGCCGAAACATGTTCCTGTGTGTCACTAGGAGCTTGAATTTCCCGCAATTAAAAAATGTTTCAAAAGAGCGATAATTTCTGATAGATCCGCGTTTGCTCGGGTGTTCCCGATTGTCTAAGTGGTGCGTATTGTCTGAACGCATCCATTTTGAAAAGCTTTTGAAAATCAACAAAACGCAACACGAAAGTCAATAGTTTGTTATTATCGGAGAGTTCGATCAGCTGAGAGACTGAAAAGCTTCGCATCGACCAGAGCACTCTTTGTCACCAACTCCCACACAAGTGAAAAGGTCGACCCGTTTACGTGGATGGAATCAAATCAAAAAAGCAGACAAAACTACGGGGTAACAAAAAGTCGAAAAAAAGTGATAAACTTGGGTCGAGAAAGGATGTATGTATTTACTTTCTAGTCCATCCGCCTTTGGGAGTGGAGTCTGCATCGGACACAAATAATGCACTACCTTCGGACGACCGTATCGTAGTGCAAAAGATTCACTTTGATTAAACGACAGGAACTTTCACGACGATGAAATCAAAATCACCTGCTGTAGATTTGAAGCGATAAATTTGACGCACAAAATATACGTGACTTGTGAAATTGATGTTCAATTTTTTTTTCATTCCTCAATTTGATTTTTGATGACACAACTAAACATTATAATCGGCTATAAAATAAACATTGTATGTATTGAGCAGTAAATGCTCTAGGACAAGACAAACTTTTAATTTCATTTTTTTCCAAGGTTCATTCCACTCAATGGAGAGATCAAGATAACAAGTAACTTTTTATAAAAATTTTCCAGAACCGATCGTCTCACTTTCCAGGTTAACTCGAGCCCAGTTAAGCTATTATTCTTGATCTAAAAATTACACATTATAAAAGCGTGCTTTTTATAATGAAAAAAAAAAAATAAGTGAAAAATTATTCAGTTTTGTTTAGATATTTTCCTTTTTTAGGTTTTTAGGCTCAAACGAAAGTGACCGGATCTTGATGTTTTATCGCTGTTAATTAATGCAGTGCATTTTAGTTTTTATGTTCAGACTGCACGACTTTATCACGATCTTGCGAAAGTAAGATGTTTCAATCTTTGATGGGAATTTCGGAGTGATTGATTCAAATGTGCGCTAAAACTTCCGCGTACCGTGGTAGGAGGTTTCCTAGTCAAACTTCGCCCATCGCATTATGAATGTGTAAATTACTTCGGCTATTTAAATTGTACTCGAGTGATGTCGAAATTAGTGATTGAAAGCGTTTCAAAAATCACGTTTCGTACAATGTATAAACGTTGATTGTTATTTACTTCCTAATGTTAGGTTATTATAGTATTTGTACAGAAATTTATATTTACTACATGCAATAACCAAATCTCGATTACTATAATTTAACTATTAAAAGTTTAAAAATCATTTCATTTGGTTCTCATAATAAATTCAAGTGTAAAGAATATTTTACACCGCAATTTGAACTATTGCGCAACACTTTGTAAAGATTTCTGAACGGTAAATGAGTATCGAAAAGAAACTCATTTGCGCTGATAATTACCCGGAACAAATTACACATTTTTTTTAATTTTCACAAAAATTATTCAGTAGTGCTTAATCAATATCGTTTTAATCATTTATGGTTCAATGAAAAAGGCGAAGAACCAATTTTTTTTGAAAATGTCTATATTTTACGGAATTATATGTTTCTTTATAATAACCTTACAATTAAAATAAAAGTAAACACTGCCATCTGTACAATCTAGTGTTCTTAAATTCATTTTTTGACAGAATGATATACCAAATAATATTTTGCGTAACACTTCAACAGTTTCTTATCTTACACAAAAATTACAAATAGAAAAACTTGAACAAATTTTTTCCATAAAATATATGATTCAAACAAATCCTGCTTTAAAATATAGAACACGCGTTTCATAAAAATAATCTTCAGTCAGTCATTTGAAGCAAAGAGTCGCAACGTCAACAAATTGTCAATTATGATAAAACAATATTTTTCATAACAACACCAGATTTTTTCAATTTTCTGCAAAATTTTTGCTAGTCTAAGATCACAAAACACAGAAAAACCATGACTATAACAGCTACGCTCGGCAAACTCTCTTGGGGGATCTTAAACCACATTAGCACTCTTTAACACTTTTCAATCTCTTTTGCAGGTTTACGCGAGCAAGATGTTCAAGTGCGCGCGCCTAATCCAAACAACACTTCAGCCTTCTCTCAGCGTGAACTTTTCTCCTTCGATTCCAAATCTTCCGCGGAATCCTTGTCCGATTCAATTTGATCGGACGATTGGTCCGAATGATAACTCGAGTATTGGTAACTGAAAGCCTCAGGTGCTTTGGCGGTAACGACGTTCTGCGACGAGTACGAGGCAGAGTCTTGAGGCTGATCTTGATTCGCATCTCTATCGCCTGAATTCGATTGGGGCGAATCATAATCAGCGTAGTCCGGCGACGGTGTGGACGACGGACTCCGATCGAGTTTGTACGGTGACAGGTACACTCCAGGAGACCTCTCTAATGTCACCTTTGTAACAGGCTTCTGTCCATACTGCAGCGGATACTTCACATTTTTAGCTATCGTGCCTTGGGCCTGCAAATTTCCAATGTTTTGTGCCTGATTGACCTTGGTGTAAACCGTCGGATTGACAACATAAGACAAGCCAGTTTTGGCAATGGTTTGTCCTGGCGCAGCGACGTAATTTTGTGCATTTTTATTCGCATCTAATTCGTAAGGATAAGAAATCCTTGGAATCTGTTGCGGTGCATTGTGAATCAGATTTTGGGACAAAATTTTCGTCAGCGTCTGCCTCATCAGATTTTCCAAATGAGCTTTGGCTTGGTTCGATGACAGCAGGATGTCAGAATTTTGTTGACTGGGGATGTTGACGATCCTGTACAGCGTCTTTGGTTGATTGCCAGAATCCAAATTGTTGTAGGTGTTGGGCGCTTTGTACGAGCTCGATTGGCCGTCCAGATCTTTGGAATTTTCACCGATGTAGTTTCCATTGTTTACGTACTTTATTTCATTGGACTCCTTGTACGGGTTCTTTTTGCTTTCACTCCTTTTGTCGTCTTCCTTGTCGTCCTCATCTGAGTCGTCATCTGGTTTTGGTGGTTGTGAGTATGGCGGTGGTGGGGGTGGTGGGTAGTATGGATTGTATGGTTGGTTGTAATAACCAGAGTATGGAGTTGGACCTGGTGGATAAAATGGAGGATAGTTTTGATAAGGTCCTGGAGGATATGGTCCTGCTCCTGATGCTGGGGGATATGGTCCTGGAGCTCCAGAGTATGGTCCTGGACCTGGTGCTGCAGGATACGGTCCAGGATAGGAAGATCCTGGAGCATATGGACTAGGATAAGGGGAGTTTAAGAGCCCAAACGGATTAGCAGCTGGGGTGAAGGGTGTTGATGGGTAATATGGCGAGATTCCTGGTGCTGATTTGGGATAAATGTTATACGAAGGAAAATAAGAGTCTTTTGGGAAATTATTATTGTAGTTCGAAGTGTAATCTGAGGACTCAGTCTTAGAGTTATATAATTCTGGCGTCAGTTGGGTTATCCCTTGACGATCGATTCCTCGTTTTGTTAGCCTATAAGGATATTGCGGAGATATTGGAAGAAAAGGCTCGTCATTAGATTTTACGGAAAGCGGATAGTTTTGCGCGAGAATCGCCGGTGATAGCAGCATAAATATCTGAAAATTAGATCTAGTTAAGTATAAGTATTTGACAACTGATTTTTTTTTGATGGTGATACAAACCAATAATTCCATGATAATTTCACGCTCAAGTTTCTCGTGGTTAACAATTTACTTTTCCATGTGATATCATTCAACGGCCTTCGCGGACTTGATGCAACCTTTGGTTTTAGTTGCAGTTCCGTTTGTCTTCGGTTTTTTTTCGACACACCTCGTGCAATGGTTGAGTAAATAATGATCAACTGATCGATACTGAATTTCTCCTTTATATCCCTGAGCGCAAAGAAGACAATAAACTAGTTTTAACATTTCTCTGTTTGTATATCTCCGTGTATTAGTTCGTCATTCTTAATGGACAGTGAAAATAGTCATTTGAACCGGTATGTCTACTAAGATCATTATAGTTGAAATGCTAGAAGATCTACAGATCCAGTTTATTGCTCTTGCATGGAAAAACGCTGAAAGTACACGGTCACTTTGATGTCATTTCACTTTTTATTTTACGCTGACGATAAACGTGAATCGCGCGATTTCTTTTCTTTTTTTTTTCTTGTATGACGAAAATTTGTAAATTTGAAACACTTGTTTTAACAATTTGTCATTAACATTTGGTCAAAATAATTATACGAATTGTCATGTTTCAATTGCATACTTGTGATTGAAATAAAATTGAAATTTGTGGATTATGGAAAGTTCGCATCATTGCTAGTAGACGAAAAATGATTGAAGGCGTACCAGTCAGCGAATTAATTATACCGTGAGCTAAGCGAACATTATCGTTATTTTAAGATTGAATCTCGCGAAGTAGCAATTTTCCGAAATCAAGAAGTGCCATTTTCAGAAGAATTCAAACCGGTTTGCAAGTTCACTTTCACCTGCAATATTATCAGCTTCATAAGCAAAAGTGCAAATGAAAAATCATTCAAGCACAATAGTCTGATTGACATTGTTTCGTTTAAGAAAGTGGTATCTTGAATTCTCACAAGATCTATAGAAGAAATAATAGCTAAGCACGCGAGAACAGGATCGTCGAGCGATTAAAATCGCTTTTTCGTGGACTCAGCAAATTGTTTCCTGTTGTAAAGGGGCTTGTCTGTTGTATTGTATCGAAAAAAATATCAAAGAAAATCGATCTGTAAGGCGACGTCAGACCAATACAACTTATTAACTCTCGGTTTTTAATGTAATGACTTAATTAACTAATTGATACTGTCAATATAAATAAATTAAATTTATTTTTATGAATGGACCAAATATAATTTATTAAAGTTTAAAACTTTTTTGAACGAGTAAATTTTATTTTGTTATAGTTTTATTAAATTTGAATTTATTTTTTCCATTGTTATTAACTTTTATTTGCCTTATAATAACACCTGAATGAATAATTATGGTTTTGATTTTTAAAATCAATGATTCAAAAGAATAATAAAAGTAATAATACAAAAACATCATTTCTCGAAAAGATAACAATGTTTTCAACTTTGTTTTTATCACATTTTCTATTTTGATTCAGATTGTGAAAAGATAATAAATGATCCATTGTAATAATGCATGCACTTTATTAGTTCACAGGAAAAAGCTAAATCATTCAAAGGAGGACCAGTGTGCCGTATGGACAATAAAAAAGTGCTTACTATTGTGGAAGCTGATGCGAACTTCAACATTGGAGTCATTTGTAAGTGTTTATACGCCCTACTTAAAATGTCCGAGCTGAATTCCGAGTTGGCATCTGGACCAGAAAGAATTTTGAAATTTTCAAAATCTCTAATTTGTTTTATTTTTTGAAAACCTTTTGACACAATTTGAAATTTTCAATTTGAAAATTTCCAATAGTCGAAAATTTTGAAATTTTTTATAAATTTAAAATGTTCAAATTTTACAAAAATTTTTATAAATATGATTAATAATAATTATTATAATTGTGCGCGATTCAACTTATGTAAATCAGGTCTGGTTTAATTTCAAATTTAATAGAAAATTGTATTTTTCTTAAAATCAATTGATGATCATAAACGACGAAGTTTTGTTTATATTTTCATTCGAAATTTGAATAATTGTTGAGTCATTTAATTTAAAAAATTCCAATTTTGAGCGAACCTCACTTTCCCCCCACTCTGCATATCTTTGAGGGTATAAATAGGGGATGTGCAAATTATAAAGTTAAGTTACCTTTTGGTTATTAAAAACGTCTAGCCGCGAGTGTTAGTTGAGTCGAGAAAATCTAGTGTGGATAAGCCAGCATGGGCATTCCATCCTTATTTCACAACACCGAGCGATTATTACTCTCCGTCTTTGTTCTACAAACTGAGTGAGATCTATCCTATTTTATTTTGTATACTTTTAAATTATTTTGATTCGCGTTCTATTTTGAATTTATAGCAACTAATTTGATCGGTGGTTTATTGAACTTAGTTTTGCATTCTGGAAATCATTTATTGCAATCGTGATTCTTACATCTTTCGATTACACATTTTGACGGGTTTTATACTTATCAAGAAATTTGAATCGTGAGGATAAAAAGTGAGGAATTTTCTGCAAGGGGAATCTCCCATCTCCCATAATAATTAAATTTGACAAAAATGTAATGAAACAAATGGTTTGTACAGTCTGCGATACGTAAAAAGCTCTATTATTATAATATTCGAATAATTAACAGTAATCAAAGTTAGAAATAAAATATTAACGTGGGATGTGTAGTCTTTCAAAATGGCCAGACGTTTTATTTTTTGGAAATAATCAGGATCTATATGTTGAGTTCCTCAATTAGAAATTTTTTAAATTCATAGTATCATAGTAATTTTTATAATTATTATTAAAAAAAACGCTGCACTGAATGTACTGC
Organism: Trissolcus basalis; assembly: GCA_025266255.1. Classification (NCBI taxonomy): domain Eukaryota; kingdom Metazoa; phylum Arthropoda; class Insecta; order Hymenoptera; family Scelionidae; genus Trissolcus; species Trissolcus basalis. The sequence goes on along the minus strand of JAAMPD010000472.1, from coordinate 20,234 downwards.
TCACCCCATTTTGATATTTCCCGTACATCTTAAACATTGGCATGATGATTTGACAACACGTCTAGGGCTGTATCATGACATTTGCGCAACGGTGTGCAGTCAATCGACTTGTCGATTGTCAGTAAGACGGATTCCCGCGTGTAAATGCAGCAGCCTTCGTCTGTTTTTTATCGCGAATTTTATACCTTAAAATTTAAACTAGATCGGCACCTCTTTGCGTTATCTTAGAGGTAATGCAAAAGCCGGTTATAAATCTGTATGTAAATCTTCTATGTGAACCGACACATTCAATATTTTTTCATTTTTCATCAAGTATTCTGTAAATTTAATATCAAATACAGCTTTTTAAATTTATAGACTAGTACATAATCATTCATTTTAAATAGTATTCTTTCGTTATATAAATTCATTTTGCCAATTTATTATACTAAACAAATTATGGTGTAATTTTGACGATAAATTCTATCGAAGATCACTCGAATAAGTCGAATTCTGAAAAATTAGGTCACTAATTAATAATTTTCTAATTTCGTCTAATTTCTTGCCATACCATAGCGTTTTAAAATGCTTGAAATATTAAAATTTTGGACTCTAACATATGTTTTCAAAATGACATTTCTTTCAGAATCGAAAATTAGCTGATCAAATTTTTAATTATCATGTTGATATTTTGATTCCATAAACTTTTCATACGCATTTCAAACGTTTCATAAGAGGTTTATGTTTTCTTACATACCATTTTCCCATGATTATGTAATAAATATAAAAATGTCTATAAAATTTACATTATCGAAATACATATAGAATAAATGCAAGGAAGCTTAAAAATCGAATTGTCCATTGTTTTGTCGAAACCAAATATTGCATAGATTTTATGACTTGCTCGATTCATAAACAAGTCTAGTTAGAAATTCTTAGAAATGAGAATCTTTTCTGTTCCGGGATGTCCATACTAGACACACAAGAGTGGAGTAAATTAATGCTCACTGAAGCAGCGACAAGAAACTAGTTGTAAAACTCGTGAAAATATTTTTCGTTCAAAAGACAAACCGCTCATGGTCGATTAATAATCTCGTGCAAGCACGCGCGACATAATGAAAATACAATTAGCAACGAAAGAAATCATGACCAATAAAACTATTTTATACGAATTCTTATGTGTAAAATATGTATGAGCAATCTGAAAAATTAGGTCAGCTGCACTAAGGAGACGGCACTCTTGCACGCACTCGGTCGTGCTCGTTGGCGCGTAAGCACTACCGCAAAATCATTTCGGAGAAAGGTAACGAAGACGAAATTTTTCATTTATTCTACAACTGCGTCTCAAAAATGACGAATTCCAATCGATTTCTTATTAATCTTTTAAAATCTCCTATATAATATGCAGTACATAAAAATGCCAAAAATGCATTTTCAAATTTTAATTTCAATTTTACTGTCAAAGTCGAAAAAATCGGTTAGATACGATATTTAGTTCGCTCGAGGATCAGACTTAAAAAAATAACATTTAATGTGTTGAAAAAATGTAAAACCCAGGACTTTGTAAATAAAGAATTAATTTTTCAATTAAACATTCATCAAGTCTCCATCTCTATTGACAAAATAAGAGCTCGTAAAGTATGAAAACTATTTTTAATGCTAAGAAATCGTTCAGTAAATGTTGCAATTTTAATTAAAAGAATTTTTAAATATAGCAACGGTTGTACCTGAAGGGGTAAAAAAGACTCGAACAGAAAATCAAGAATACAAATCTCGCAAATAAGGTTGCCCAAAGAAAATTAAAAGCAACGACTTTGTCATTATAATTATATTAAACACAGTTTTATTGTACTGATATAATACCGACTTATCAGCAGAATCAATAATAAACAAGTGCAAACTTTCTAATGCAACAAAACAGTCTGAAGTGCACTTTCTTTCAACGAGAATCCTATAGGATTTCTAAATAAATATAAGTCAGGACTTTTTTGATCCTTAGGAATGCTACTGGCTCTTACAGCGTCAATGGAAATGAAATACTTTTACTTAAATGTTGTAACTGTAGAAGGCGAAAGCAGAAGGGTGTGTTCTTATAAATAAAGGAAATCACGTTCACGATCGTGATTAAATGATATGGAACTAGTTGTGCGTGATGTCGAAGCCGGACGACATCTTGAAACCGATCGCCAAAACTTTCCCGAACGTTGAAAAAATTTAGAAACGATCAACTTCGTTCTAACCTTGAAGTAAAAGTTGTTTCTTTTTTATACCGGACGTATTGCTGCAGTTGTTGTTTTTTCTTGTTGACTAATGAAGTAAACAACCCCTCGTGAATAACGCGACGAGTTGATTATACATCGCACGATCCTCAAGTGAAACGTGTATTTACATGTTCAATTAAACTTCATCAAAATTAATGAACTCCCATCGTAAAGTGTAATTTGCCAATATTGAATTTATAGTGTGAGAAATACTGTAACAACACAATTAAGAGTACATGACGTTTTGTGTTATGTAGAAAGTAACTAATAGCGCAGGAAGGTAAAACAATATTCCATTTTTATTACAAAATTTACAAAAAGAATCTTACGAAAACAAATCACAACATTCAGTATTTTATACAATAGCATCGTTAATAATTTAATGCGTAATAACTTAACAAATAACTTAATCATAAATAAAAAAAACCGTTTCTAGATAAGTCCTAGAGAAGTCCAGCTCTACTTAAACAATCCTACAGTCATAGATAAATAATTGATGTACCGTCAGCTATTATTGTAAGACAATCATTTTTCTTATAAAAAATGGCATCTCAACATTTTTCGCGTCAAAATTACTTATCACCTATGAATACTTTCCGCTGGCAATGGAGTACGATATTGTATCATAATTGGAACTGCTCGAGCCGCTGTTGTCGCCGGATTTTTCAGAAGCATAGCCGACGTACTGAGTATTTGAATGCGAGGGTGATTCAGCGGCTCCTGAGTACGTCACGTGCTGGCCCGAATAGTCCGCGCCCTGAGGACTGCCGTATCCCGAACTCGAGTCGGTCTGACTCGCGCTGGGACTTGCGAAGTAAGAAGAAACAGATTTCGAGTACGTCTGAGGGGCGACGGCATGGCTCGGCTCGGTGGCCTGTTGTGGAGCATACGCTACGCCAGAGCTACCGTAACTGGTGGCATAACTCGGATAGTTCGAAGAGCTCGGATAATTGGCGATAGAATAGCTGGAGCTCACGCTGTCGTAGTTCTTCGGGATCGTTGCATAAGCGGTGGATGAAGAATGGGGTATGGCGTTGGCAGAATAAGTTGGGCTATTAGCTTTATCGTAACTCGTTCCAGATGAGGCATAGCTTGTGGCAGATGCATGCGGATTACCGTTTGCAGTCGCGTAAGCACTGCCGGCTGAAGAGCTTGGTACGTATCGCTTTGAACCAGACAGCGCCGGGTGAGAGGAAGAGATGGGCAGCGAGTAACTGGAACTGTCAGCTGAATTGCTAGAAAGTCCAACGTGAGAAGAACCGTAAGAACTGGAATGCTGTGGATACGCAGGCAAACTGTGAGATTGTGAGGAAGCTGATTGGGATGACGTCACTGGGATGATGTAAGCTGAGTCCTGGCCCGGGGCTGCCAGGATGTAAGCACCGGAAATACCGTTCGAGGAGTCACTTGAAGTTGTCAGCTGGCTCTGATAACTGGAAGGTTGAGCTTTCTGAGATGAGGCCTGGGACCCCAAGACGAATTGCAGTTTGTTGTTACCCGAGCCGAAGTACTTGGCCAGGTCTTGCATCATTGTTGTCACGTACAAATTGGGGTTGGTTGCTGGTCCCTGGTCGGTAAAAGTAACTGGACCAGTCTTCGATGGGGATGGTGCAAATAAGCTAGGTGCCGAATATCCTGATCCTTGGCTGAGTCCCGGTGGTAAGTTAAATCCATGTCCTAATCCTGAATTTAGAGTTTGAGGCAAGAAGTAACCAGCACCGTATCCACCAAGACTGTGTCCGTTTAAACCCGGCAGTGAGAAGCTGTTGAGATTATAAGGATGTTGCGAGTATCCAGGTGGATGATCCGCTGCGCCACGTTTATCTTTCAGAGGTCTGAGAAGTCTTACTCTGTCTTTAAGATCCCTGCATGTCGCACTTGATATCACTAAAGCTATAAATCCCAGAAGAACCTGTTGAACAAATTTGTTATCTCAGACGATGATTTTCGAGTCGATGATATTTTTGAATGTAAACGTTGGTTTGTCACTTACCGTAGACCGCATGTTGAAAATAAACAAAACTATTGTGACAGAGGTTCGTGGTCAGTGCCGATAGGAGTGCTGATATGTGTTTTCTGGTGCCATTGCAAACTAGATGAGACCTTTTATATCGAGATCCCCTCTAGCTAAGAGAAAGAAAGGTCTAGGTGAAGGTAAGTAAACACTCTTGCTCGACACGTTCACCGACATTGCAACGAGAATTGCATTGACACATTCGACTCGTTTTAGAATATAGAACACAACTAGAACGTCTTGAAAGAAAACAAATAAATGCAATGTTTCCAATTGATGATACACCTGAAAAAAAAAATTAATTTGTCAGCAAACCTTGATTTTAATTTCAAATTTAATTACAAGTTCATATTTCAATGACTTCATTCGGAATACACGAACGATGATTTATTACAGATGTAACAGTGGTTGTTCACGATGATTTATGGAATTTTTGTAAACACTTTCAACGTATTACATTAATTGCAATTTCGAGTTTCAACAAATAAATGACAAGTTCAATTGTACATCAGTGTAAAAGTTTTTTTTGCAGTTAGTATCATTCGCTTAACTGATTCATCTTCTCAACAGAATTACATTCTTCACTAACGACCGTTTCACTCGTCCGAGAGTGGTAATGATAAATGACTTCGCTTCCTCAATATTGAACAATAGACGGGCAAATAACAATGCAGAGCAGTTATCATTATGATCAAGACAAAAAGCTAGAGATAAAGCTATTGATTGTCTCTTAACTGTACGAAAGTATCTACGCACTAAAACTTCCCAGCCGACGTTTGAGCGCATTTTTAAGATTAGTTATTAGTTTGCGTCGCAATAAATTTCTCTTTCATTCTCACCGTTCTTGCATATCGATCGAGATGTGATTTCATTAACGCAGAATCAAGGAAAGTAAGAGCTATTCGTTGCGTCACTACTTTTACACATGAATAGAAAATAATATTCGTCTGTAGCGTGAACAGTAAACGGTATCCTGGAATTTACTATAGTTTGATACAAAAATAATAAATCAAATCGACGAATTTTGCAGAACATTTTTATACAGTTTCTTGTATTCCAATCAATGTGTGAGTGTCAGGCAATGAAATGCCTGATGTGAAACTTGCGAATTTAATGACTCATGAAACTGAATTCAAACGAACGGTTCACTCTTCTTCACGGACATAATCATGTTTTAAAATTCAAAAATAATTGCTCGAGATGTAAGTAGAAGTTCCTTGGGCAGATGAAATTAACGAAACGTTTAAATACCAAGTGTCGAACAGAGAAAACTGTAATGAACCGGTTGTTGATTGCATTGGCACCATTGAAGATTTCAAATTAAGTTATTATCACTTTCCGATACCCGCAATCTTATGTACTTTTGTTATGTATTTTATTCAATTTTTATTAAAATATTTCACGTAAAGACCACATGAATCAGATTCCTTAATGCTACTTGAAAGACTTTTTATAAGTGATATAATTTTTTCATATATTTCAAAAGATAAAGAAATCAATTAAGAACTTTGTTAAATAACAAATTGTTATATCACTATGATGTCTGTTAAAAATAACTACATTATTTGTAATCATAGTAATTAAAAATGTTGAAAAGCTTTTTTCTTTTAGTTTCCGGAGAATAATTCAACTTTTATTGCGATAATAAAAAATCAAACATCTCAGTATTTCATCGGATCTTACGTGTTAATTGTAAAACTTTATTCGAAGCACCTTATTGTGTCTTAATTGAATTTCATCTTGTCTGAAAAAGAGCTCATCCTCTGAATCATAATTATCATGAGTAATAATAAATGTTAGATGCTCAAACGTTTGAATAACGACGTCGTAAACTAAGTTTCAATCTCAACTGGGCGTTTATTGCATAACAGCAACCATTCGGGAACAATGCACTCGCGATCTGCACCCGACTTATTATGTATGCTTGAGATAATCGAGGTGACCCGACACTTGCCACTATGGTAAGAATTATCAAGCGACTTTCGAGGTCAGGATCAAGCGCTTTAGTATGCAATTCGGCGACTATATCAATGCTCGAAGTGAGAGTCTTGCGGATCACGTCGCCGGAAGCACCGAGCGCTCATTTTTACGCGCACGAAACTTTCCATCCTTTCGAATGATATTAGACGATTTCAATGCCCGTGATCCTGCCGGTTCGTTGACCGGAAGTATGATTATTTCATTTTCTTCGGCACTTACGTGCGACTTTCCACTTTATGACACTGATCTCTGTAGATTTGTCTTAACCATTTTATTCCGGTGATATACCGTTCCGCAAGAAGGAAGGAAAAAATAAACATTTCATCTCTCACAATTGCTTTTATCAAAATTTTATTTCTTTTATTTTACAATACAAATTCTTATACAATTAGGAATAAATAAACACCGGTCGCATATCGACCGATAAATAAATAGATGTTACAAAGGTATCACACTTTCGCAAAATGAATATGTAATACAGTCTTGTACTTTCTTTCGTGCACGCTAATAAATAAGTCATGTTTATTTACAACACTTTTTTTATCTCTTGCAAAAAGCGGAATTCCACAAAATTCATTGGCACTTTAAATCACAAAGTCTTCTGTACGCTACAAAATATTATATTCGAAACTAAATTTCTTTCCAGCTCCGTCGCTGCGGGTATGACCAGGGCTGCATCGGAGACACGGCCTTCTGTCCAGGATAATAGAAGGGATAAACAGATTTGATAGGTTTATAGACAAGAGGATTCATAGACTGGATCCCAAACGCATGTCCTTGATGAGCGATGATTGGAGTCACGACTGGCTGAATTGGTGTCACTGGGTTAACAGGAATGCCGGCCGATGGAGGATAAACCGGACGGGCGGACAGCGCTGGTGTGGAAATGGGGTGCACTGGCACGTTGGGCGCTGCTGGACGTGCCGGGATTACGGGGGTTAGGTGCGACACGCCAATAGAATCTGGCAGTAGACTTGGTTTTTGATCCGGCCGACTTGGCAAAGGTAGCCCGAAGTGGGTGGGCGCATCGATCGGTCTGACCGGTACGTTCGAGTTGAAACCGACGAATCCGTCATTGTAATTTGGTATGTTTGGTATCACGTTGGTACTTGTTACCAAAGTCGACGGAAAGCCACCGTACTGTGGAAACGATTGCGGTTGGCCGGGCAAAGCCGACGCAATTAGGCTACCATCGTTGTGAACCGGCTGGCTCGTCGGACTCGGACCGGGAGCCTGGACCCCATAACTAAACCCATACTTGGCCTCCTCAGACGAAAAGGACTGTTCTGAATTTTGAGCCTGATTGAAGACACCGGACTCCTGGTTTAGTCTTGCACTCTGTGACTGCAGCAGAGCCTGCTGCAGCTGCAGGATCAGCCGATCCTTATCAAACTGCGCGTTTCTCGGTACCTCCTGGTTGCTCAAAATTCCCGAAGCGTACGCCGGCAGCTGACCCGAGAACTCCTGTTGGCCGCTCACCTGTTCGGTCTCCGATTGCTCTGTGATCTGATTACTTTGTTCGTACGAGTCGTCCGAAGGTGCGTAATCCTGATTAGGCGCCGGCGCGCCGTACAGCTCGGAGATCGCCTGGGCGTTTTGCGATAGGAACAGCGCCGCGTCCGAGATCTGGTGGTTGTTTTGGTTTTCTTGCATGAAGTTTTGATGAGAGCCCAGGGCGAATGTGCTGGGCGGCAAGTGCGAAGGCAGGCGTTGATTGCTGGGAGGGAGGTAGAGCGCAGTGTTTCTTCCGAAGGGGATGATGTTCTGGCTGGCAATCGGATTGCGCTCGTCGAAATTCGAGTTCTTTATCGAGCTGGACGCGCCTTGGTTGGAAACGCCGGTCGATGGTAGGAACCCCTGTTGCATTAGCGGGGGATTTTTGAGCGGTAAACCGTACTGAGCGAAGGGTCGGATTTGTTGGTTTGGACGTCTGGAATGTGGTCGGCGCCTGTAACCCGAGCGCGTGACCGGCGAGGGACGATAATTCAACGGTAAGCGCGTCGGCTTAACGTACGAGTATCCGGATTCCCGCTTTTTCTGGACTTCGCCAGTTTCATAATCGGCGCTGTCCGGCTTGTTCTGGCTCTCGGGTTCTAACGATGCGCTTTCTTGTTCCGCCTCGGTGGTGTTTTGAGTCGTCGATGCGAGACCGCTCCCGATGACAAGGAGCATAATCTAAAAAAACAAAACGAGCGGATTATCGGGGTTGGAGACGACCAAAAAGGGATTTACAACGTGATGATAAAATGTCGATCAAACTTTAATGGAGATTAAACATTTGTATGTATTTAATTTTCCGGACGATTGAATGTATGCATAATTTATTTCCATTTGGCAAAAGCGTTCAAAGGTTTGAATAAAGATTTTCTTGTCTCGATAATTCACTTTAATTCAACAGATGTTACCGTCTGAATTGAATTCTTTGAATAAGACTAATAAATTCTCACCAATGCGATTTTCATCGTTAATGTTTGCAAATCCACGGTAATAATCCTTAAATCACTCGCACTTTACAACTTGTCGATTGAATTTCGAGCATTTAATCGACGAGAGTGAACAAAAGGTCTAATTTCTTAAAGCGTGAACTGGCCCGCATCGACTAACCTACGTCCACGCCGGCACATGTATAAATACAGTTGGGTCGCGACCATTCAGGAATTACAATAGACTTTCTTACCAGCTTTCATCGATCGCACATAAGTTACCAAGTAATACTGTTACGGATTTTCGATAATACACGGGTGCATTGAAATACGATAAGGTGTTTATAGCTCCGAGAGAAATAGTCACATGTCGAACTTACCGAAATCAATTTCAAAACCTATAGAGCATAGATAAAAACAAAGAATCTTGAAATGAACTTGTCATGTTCGGACTTTCAAAATGGAAGAGTAGGAAATTTGAGCGCGGGGAGGAGGCAATGGGTATAATTATGAAAATTTGTGCCAATTACAAAAACAAAAGGATGGAACAATGATTTAATTGTAGAATTAAGAACGTGTAATTACGGCGGGTCCGTAACTGGGATACGACCAATGAAAATGGCGAGGCATTTTTCGAGAAGATCGAAGAAAACATTTTGCGGTCCTCTGAAAAGTAATGACTCCGTCTAATTCTCGGCACGTTCAACTCTCATCAATCCCGGTAGAAGTGCCCGACAGTTCTCTCGTGTCTTGCAGAATTCCGAATGCGATCTCATCTGCAAAAAAGAAATATTCTTATTGTGCAATAAAATACTCTTATATGCGCAGAAAAGTGAAACTGGAACAACCCATTTAATTTCTTTCTCAGCGCGGAAATCAAATTTTTAATATCTCAAATAATGGATCTTCGTAAGAGCATGGGGTTTTTTTTCCGTGAATCATCCATACTAAATTACAACGGAAGATTGGCAATCTGCGCAAACTATATATTGAAAATGCGAAAATGTTTTTGATTTTCATATACATTACATTTTTATTAATTGAGCTTTTTTGTTGCAAAAAGAATTACAAATGAAATTATAAATGAATTTAAACTGAAATTATATATTTTTTTGGTCACTTGATCGCTCGCTGTATTAATAACAATTTTACATGTTTAATAAATTTTTAGTGCAATTTTTTTATTACCATGCCCAAGTTCGCCCATGTCTAGATCGCATTACAAGCGCCATTTCTAAAGATTAGCCAACCGATAGAATATCAACGTTTTGTTTTATGTTTATCCCGTCCCACATTATTTCCGAGAGATTCAAAAGGTAGGTTGTAAATCATCGTTCTTCGTTAAAATTTTATAGTATGGTCGAGGAGAAAAAAAACAACTTCATGATGAAAAAAAAATGTTCATTGTTGAGAGCCACCTATAAAAAATTGTTTTCATAAAAATTGCATTCTGTTTGTTTTTATTGTAAAAACGTTTCCCTATTAATTGGTGATGAGATATTTGATGGTACAACTATTGAATTATTAACAAAGGACAAATGTGATATTTAATTTTGATGTCTTTTGATACGGATGTATTGCGAAAAAAATGTTACCATTGTGATAACGTTTTCATATTCAACGATTTAAAAGCTGATCAATATTAAATAAAGCTTTCAAAATAACGTTGATTGAACAACGATCAAAATTGAATTCGTTACAGTCCGGACGCATATATCATTAGGATATATTTCGTAAACAAAAATAATTCACGTTCCATTCTCAGTATTATATGTTTAAATTATTTCACAATTATTATGATTGTGGATGCAAACAAATAAATTGTTTAGCTACTGGACGAGATAAATTTGATACAATGCGTTTTGTGGTATATATTAGCAGTTAAAACATCAGTTTTCACGCAGCAAACTATCTCTGTACCGTTTAATCATTTTTAAGCAACATTTGCATGCGATTAACGAAAATTGCACGCTAGAATGAAGTTTTTCATCTTCTCATAGGTATGTAACATTGGATAAATCACTATAATCTAATGAAAATGATTTCGTTCTTCTCATTCTACTGAAGAATGATAAAATTACAGTGAAATTTTTTGTTTTTTCTAAGAAGTAACATCATCACACAACTATTTATAGATGCAAATGCTTCTTTTGACATTAAAACTCATCTGCAATTCAGGCAATCTTCAGTCAATAATGTTTCTATTAAAAAAATTAGTAAATATTTGAATACAATACATACTGCCGTGTCATATTTTAAGCAATGTATTGATTAAATTTTAGGATCTGCAATTAAAACAGTTGGCTGTTAATTAAAGATTTTTATCAAATTGTTATTTGTTAAATGTTCAGAAGTTTATCATTGCTTATATTTGTTCAAACAACAAACGCGTTCAATTTTCGATCAATCAATCAAAGCGAAAACAATTTTCTATACGGTATTTTGCCATTCAAAAATCAAATATATTTTCATTAATTTCAAAGCCCGAAATTTACAAGTGACTAACAAAATAATTGATTACTATTAAAAAAGCACAATGAAAATATGATTGAAGGGAACTCACCTAGTTCTATTTCGAAATAGACGAAGGTCGAGGCCTTCATCATTCGTCACATCACTAATTGAAAATAATTACCAGAATCAAAATGAAAATTGAAAACAAAGACAAAAATGCATTTCATGATGATAATTAATCTTTAGGCTCTTACGTTTCATTACCATTCAGTTAATCGAAGAGAGATGATGTTTGCTTTGACTCACAGACTTAGTGGAAATTGCATGTTTTTTTTCTTCTATTTGTACGCGGAAATGTGGATGTACAAATCCGAATGAAAGCATTCTTGCTCATTGAAATGAAATTGCAAACACGTGATCAAAGCTAATATTATTTTTGAAAAGCAGCAAAGGAAAATCGAGCGAACTAATTCGGTTAGATTTTTCACCAAAGTATACACAGTGGCTGTAGGAAACAATTTTTGCCACCATTCGATTTCCACGGATACAAATCGCTTCGCGGTTGTACTTAAACAATTGTCCCGATGGATGGTAAAATTGCATTTGAAATACAGTGCACTTGTACGTCCTCGTTGAAATAAAATTACTCACGAAAAATTCAACTTAAAATGTCTTCGGAACCACGGAATAATACCGCCAGCGGAATCTTTTTAATTCAATTTTCAATTATTCCGAGAGTTTACTATTCACGTTAGAAAAAGTGAAACAAAAATTCGACCGAATAATGGTCACATTCAGCTGAATGGATATTCACTTTTTTTTTATCATTTCAAAGATTTTCTATAACAAAAAAAAAATATCTTCATTTCACTGTGACATCAAATAAAAATCGAAAATTCAATAACATACAATAACAAAAACATTGAACCTTTGGCTCTTCTGCGAAGTCTGTAAAATATTTTGAAAATTCCTCTCGAAAAAGTATATTTATCGAATTTAACTGAAAAACATTTTTTTCTCTTGAAAAACATTTTTATCTCTCTAAATCAGTGATGATTTTCTCTCAAAACCAGTGTCTATACAGTATATGGTACAACAGAAAAGAAAACCAGTTAGAAACAATTCAATTTCGATCAACTTTCAGTTATATTATTTCAACATAAAACAATAAGATTCAATTGTGTACAGTGGTACAATATAATGCGTCTTTTTTGACGATGATTTTATACATTTCAGGCAACAACGTAGGAGGCGCTGTACAGAGGAGAGTAGTAAGGATAAGCACGGTAGCTGGAGTAGACGTAGGGATAGCTGTCAGCGTATGCAACCGGAGCGGTATAGGCGATCGGAGCGGTATAGGCGGCGCCGTAGAGAAGACCTCTCTTGTCTCTCGCAGCATTATTTTCCACTGCGGAATTTATGGGTTTGATTGATTCCTCGTCAGCCGGTTTGTCCGCGAGAGCGACAGCGGCGAGAGCCAGAAGAAGGATTGCCTGCAATTATGGTCAAAAGATGGATTAATTGGAATGAAATTTTGAGATCCCAGTCAAAGAAATTCAAAGTTTTCTATTTTTAAAAAATACCCAGTAAACAGGTATTGCAATTTAAAGAGAGTGAATATCAGGGATTTGAAAAACTGTGTTTGCAAATAAACAGAAATGTTTCAAAATGAAAATAAAATAAAAATGTTCCACTTTAATTGAAAAAGTTGAATCCCATACGAGTTACTGCAAAATTGTGAACAGTTTAAATAGTTTGTTGATTTATGTTTCAATTGAACAGTCTCAATGAAACATTCAACATTTTTCGATACTGTAAATTACTTTTTCGCTTTTCATTCATAGGACAAGTTCATATTTACAGAAGTCTCTCAGAGCAAGACGTGGATTAACACCTTAACTTTCTAATGTCAAACTCTGAAGGCGAGTCTATTAATTTACTGATTCAGAATCAATATTCCTTGCAATGTGAATGAATACCAACAAACCGTTTCTATACACTCAAAGAAATGATAGACGTACGCATAAAAATTAAGAGAAACTGAGCTCGGTACAGATTTTTACGACAGAGATAAAATTCAACTTTTTTTCTTCCTTTCCCATCTCGCGAATTATTGACATTTGAAAAATTGCAAAAAAAAAAAAACATTTCGTGACTACTATTTGTTCCGGATTTCACGGTTTATTATCGTATAAATCATTCAAACTCTGCCAAATATTATTAACTTCGTAATACCAACTAAATTAGATGAACAATGTTTCTTATAACTTTTCCAATTATCTTTGTAAACTCTTTGTAATTGAAAAAGTGTCTTGCCCGACAAAATTATGGTGTAATATTTTCAGATCAACCGAAATTTAATCAGGATTGTGTTTTTTTCGAAAAAAAAAAAAACAATTTCACAATTTTGCAATTTGTTTTTTAGTTATGTTTGAGTTTTTATTTTTGAAAATGTGAATTTAAAATAGACGATACTTACAATGTAGAATTTCATGTTGATTTGAGTTTGGAGTGTTTGTGTGACTTGAGATGTCCACCAACTGAATGATGCTCCTGTAATTAAACAGTGAGCTTTATATACACGCCGCAATTGTGCTGTCTTATGCATGTCATACGCCTCGATTGATCAACACCCGAGGACATTGGCAAGTTCAAACGCGAGGGTTGTGTGCATTATTCCTAAAGCAAGACTTACGTATTCACTCGTGTCTTATGGTAACAAGTACACATGCCCGAGAAACAGATAAGGTAACAGAGAATGAAGCAAGAGACCTTGGCAATCGTCCAGGCATGGACGAAAGTGTTTTACAATGGCTGCGTAATTTTTGTGCTGGCTCCTCACTGTTGCCTTGAGTTCCCTGAACTTTGCATCTGCCTTGCCAAGCGTAAACAATCATTTTCTTCCTGTGATAATCTAAATCAATGTATGAAACTGGGCAGACCCATATGAATTATTTTCTTTATGTTTCTCGACATTTCTCTCTATTTAAACAGTCAATTATTTTCCCTACCGAACAAAACGGGATGAACATTAGATCAAATTTGCATAATCTGATTAATAACTAAATAATATTCAAATCAGTGAATAACTTTTCAGCTGCAGCCGTATAATTTATATTTGAGTTTTCGACTTTGATCTATTGAATTTGAATTATGAAATGCATACGAATCATTTAGCGTAGCTTTTTGAACAATTTGACTTTTCAACCGGTTTAATTAATTTCAAATCTTTCTACCCAAATTGATACGAATTTTCAATCGCATTGGGATTGTTTACCGTGTTTATGCAGGGAAATAATTTAACATGGCATTAAATGATTTTTAGTATTCCAGCATCTAAAAATACGAGGTGCTTAGTTTTTTGTATGCAGCAGATGCAACACGTTGAGAAATTGACTGTTGAACAGTTTACATGATGAAAGAATATTAATGAACATTTTGAATGCTAAAGTTTGAAAAAATAGCCGGGTGGACTTGTCAAATAAAATGAATCGTGAAAAAAAAATGAGTTGTGCATACTTGAATACGTAAATAATTTGATCAATCAATTTGTTCGACAGTGAAAGAGATTTTTTTTGTTCACTTAGATTGAAAGACGTAACAAGGTTATTTTCGGAAGGTTAACGAAATTTGTAGATGAACCGACGTGTATTGAAATGTCTGCACACGGTTATGAGAATCCCAATTTTGGAGTTGCAATGTCAGCGAAATATCTGTAATGATACAAAACTCCGCTTGTATTGAAGGGTAATTGAAAAATTGGTTTATTGATGGGTAAAACGAAAAATAAGTGATTTAGCGGTGCCCTGTAGTCGCTTCCCAGTTTGATTAGGATTCAGCGCACATGACGATCCGACGGCATTACGTAAGAGTTTGAAGTCTGCTGAATTCCCGTACGATTGGAATTCCGGAAGAGCTTAGAAATCAAATATCCACTGGTACAATTGATGCTGAAAAATCCATGACTTAAACTCGTTATTATGTCAGGGATTAGTGATGAAATAATTATTATCGATGCCTGATCACATGAAAAAGTGAAACATTTTTGGAACAAGTTCAAAAGTGAAATCAAACGGAAAATATTAAAATTAGAAGTTGAAATAAAATGTTGAAAACAAACACGAAACCCATTTATTTATTATTATAATTTAGGTTATGCGGGGCATAACAAGATATTCGATCAGCAAATTTTATTTTCAATAAACATGGTGTTTGTGAAAAAGAAATATTTATCCTTCTTTGATGAAACACACGTAATTTTAGATGAGTTTTGAAAAAAAATTTTTTTTTCTTTCATTATCGCTATTTTGAGTTGTATAGTCCAAAAGGGTTTGTGGGAAATACAGTTGATGAAACGGCGCACCACTTCGACACGTTTTTCCACCGTGTTGTCTGAATTTACATTTTACAAAGCCGCCGCTGTCCTCGTTCCGATTTGCATATAATTTATGCATTGAAAATCAAAAAAACAATGTTTGTATTGATTCCACATTTACATGTTCGTCGAGTAAGTCATAAAGAGATTTTATTCGGACCACGCTAGTGTTTATTCCAATGTTTGAATTTAATTTCAGTTCCATATTTTACAAACGTTTGTAAAGTTTTAATTACGGTTTACTATAAATGTTTTCTTCTTCTCTTTTCAATTGATCGATATTTGAAAATATAAATTATGGAATACAAAAGAAGCATGAATGTAAAAAAGGTTGTTCATTTGCAAGTATTTGTTATTTTACTTTTCAACTTAAACAAACGTTTAAAGATGCAACTCAGTAGGAACAATTTAAGTGATAATCTGATGCGATAATCTGGACGTGCAAAATGAAGCGCAATTTGATTCAAAATTTGATTCTAAAATCAATTTTACAAAATCATGCTAATAGAAATAAACATTTTTGTAATAGATATGAATTAATATCAGTATTATTTCAGGCAAATGTAGTTCATTTTTATTTGACGTTTATATGAAAAATAAACTAATTGCGGTCTGGTTCAAATATTAAACGATAATTTGAATTTGTATATGATTGGAAAATTAAGGATATGAAAATTATTGAGTCATGAATTAAAAGTTTCAATCGTGCGGTTGCATTTAACTGAAGTAGAAATCTAGACATCACATGACCCAAAGACTCAAAATGAGTGACACGAATAATAACTACTCGTGGCTCAGTAAGGTAAAGCATGAAAACGTCGGTTCTATCTAACATCAAAATACATGCTATTTTATATAATATATGGAGTAATCAATTTTGTCGCGTCGGTCTTCCCAAATAAGTCTGGCTGTATTAATCTGATAAATTGATTCATTTAGGATTATTATGAATAGTGATGATTATATTCAGGTACAGACATAAAAAAAACAGTAATTAATTTCTCTCAAATTAATTCTATAATAGTTGTTAGTTTAAATTGAATCATAAAAGATTATATCAATTCAAACAAATTGAACAAATAAAACTGTTTGACGAAACTGTTCGAAATCAATAATATGAGTTGGTTTATAGAAAAATTGTAGGTAAACTATTGGATATAAAATCAATATTTTTGTATAAAGTTTATTTTTGGTTTCAATAAACTGTTGAAAAGTACATGTAGTTTACATAACAGATATGTCGAGCACAAACTCCTGTTCCAGGAACGAGTTGTCCATCTGTAAAAAAATACACCATATTTTATTCATCTAATTATACAAAAAAATTTATAATAAAAAATGTATATTCAATAAATCAGATAGAGCTAATATAATATGATCATTCATGAAAGATTCAGTGAGAAATTTCATCATTTTGCAATGGGTTATCAAATGGTGGTTGAATATAATATGACAAAAATATTATTAATTAGAACTTTACCTGAAATAACAGAGTCAATGCTCCATCTCGTAGCATTTCGCAATCCAATTCTAAAACAATTGAAAACGCTATTTTAACACGATCTATGATTTTCATTTAAACTGTGTAAATTTAATTGAATAATCAGTGGTAGTGACGAAAGGTATAAAATCATGGTTGTTATCAACCTCACAATGCTCATCATTAAGTTTCGAAATTATAATCAAATAATCGTTTATTTGATTATTATTTCGGATGTAATAATTTCGTTGAGTTTCTCGACTAAGAGTAGTTTGGTCAAAGTTAATTAATTCTTGATTATAAAATAATATATGAATCAATAAAGTGGTAAAGTTGAAATGGATTGAACGGCTGTGTACCTTTTAAAGAAGTTGGCTTCATACTCCATTCCGTGAACCAAGAATAAACGATCCTATAAATAAATTGATTTTATTATTTTAAGCTCATTATTGAAAATAAATTTGTATTAATTGCAAACAAAGTATCAGTTAGGAGCGAAAGACATTTAAGAAATGTCATCAATAATATTCAGTTGAACTATGAAATCATCATTGCAATTTAAAAATTTTTGGTTTTATGATCAAATTTGGTAATTGTAAAAATTGAAGCACTCACATAATTTTCCGAACGTGCCAGTCGAGGGAATATACCCAAGTATTTTTCTGTAACAAATGGACGTTATTATAAACTCATGTATCATAAAATAAGTGAACGAAAAGCAAAATTCAACAAAATTCAGTTAGGGGCGAAAATTGTACATCAACTCATTCAGTTGAACTATGAACTCATCATTAAAATTACTAATTATCGATATAATTTTAATCGGATCTCATGAATTTGCATACCTTTGATATTGATTCAACGAAAATTAAAGTTGAAAAACAACTGATGGTAACATCAAAGTTATCTGGAAAAATAAACCATAAATGTTTAAAAAAAGTTTAAATGTGAAATTGGAATGAAGTAAAACTGATATTTGATTATAGAAATTCAGTTAGGGGCGAAAATTGTACATCAACTCATTCAGTTGAACTATGAAATCATCATTTTAAATATTATTTTACGAGAAAAGTAAAAAAAGGCTTAATTAAACCTGGAATTATTGTTTCGTGCATAACAATAATTTTTCGTTAATTATAATTCCAAAACAATGTTAACCAAAACTCACATTTTCGATGCCCGTGTTGGAAATTATGAAGGTTATAAACCATGCCTGTAAAAAATTACAACATTTTTAATAAGCTGCAAACGGAATGCTAACGAAATATGAATGAAAATTTGATTTCCAGATAGGGGCGAAAATTGTGCATCAAAAAGATTCAGTTGAACTATGAAATCATCATGAAAACAAATTTGCAATGACATGAAATATCATTTTAATTGTGTATTAAAGAGTAATTACCTCATAGCAACTTCTGTGTGTATATTTTGATTCGATGTCCTTTTTCAAACATACACATTGAAAATCAGCGTTTTACAAATTTCCCTTGTACGAAAACTCTGGGCACATTAATGTTTTCTTTAACGTTGACTGTTCGCCTCTGCACGTAATCACAAGATATCGTTTCGAACCCAGACTGATGGAACAGATTCTTAACCTCTTCGATGGAAAAGTAATAACTCCTAAAAAAAATAGACTTTCTTGAACCGCAATTTTCAGGCCATAAACTTTTATTGTTTATAAATTTTAAAATCAGCTAGGAGCGAAAGACATTGATGTAATGTCGTCATATAAATTCGGTTGAACTATGAAATCATCACGTGAAAACTGAATGTAACAAAAAATAAAGTTTTCTCTAGTTGCGTATTTTCTCTACACACCTCGTTCCATCTTGACGAACATAGAGATTTTCAGCAATTTTATGACCAGCTTTGAATCTCAACTGAGCCATATCGTAAAGTCCGTAGTCTCGAAACAAAATCGTTCCACCTTTGGCTGTAATGTTGCACAAATTGTCCAAGACGCTAAAAAGAAAACTTGAAATTAAAATAAAAGTTTTTACATTCCCATTTTTAAGGAAAAAAATGAGAATTGAAAATAAAAGTTAATTCAGCTTCAAAATTTACCATTTAAACTTATTTGGATGAATTGCCGACAGGACAAATATCATAGTGACGATATTTACTGGAATTAAAATTTCCGAGAAACAGTTCTCGGCTGTAACGTCGGTCTGAAATGCGACTATTTTGTCCGGATCGTACAATTTGTGACTCTGAAATAAAATTTCAAAATTAAAAAACTGATAAGCTAATAAAACTGATTAGAATAAAATGAAAATGAAACAGATAAAAATAAATTCTTTTTATTAAGTAGAAAAAAATTTACCACGTGATCAGTTTTTATACTCAAAATCGTATTATTTTTGCCGAATGCAAAAAAGCTATTCTATATTAAATTTATACGTTCAATGTTTCTGCTTTTGTATTCTAATTCATCTTTGGAATAAAAAAATTATCACGAGATCAGTTTTTATCTTTAAATTTTAAAATTGTATTATTTTTGCCATTTGCAAAATAAGCTATTCTGTATCAATTTCAAAAGTTTAATGTTTTTGCTTTTTAATTATAATTCCATATTCATGATAAAAAAAAATTACCACGTGATCAAATATTACCTCCAATATTGTATCATTTTTACCAATTGAAAAAAACATTCTGTATCGAATAACAATTTTTTATTTTTGTATTTTTCATTTGATTAAAAAAAAAGTTGAAAAAGTAATTAATTTATACCGGATGATCACGTGCGAAGTGGTGCCATGTGCTCCTAACCTCACTTACCTTAACGAATTCTACAGCTCTTGGCGACAGGTCACATGCAAATATCTTCTCGAAGACCGCGCCGTCTTCCAGCAGAGGATAAATTAAATTGCCGACGCCACATCCAATCTCCAGGAGTACAACTCGCTGACCTTTATCCAATTGGAGCAGTTCTGCAAACTCGCGCGTGGTCCAATGTCTGTCCTTAAAGAATCTCGTCTCATTTCTTTTGTAAAACAAATCCCAATTTTTCTTGACGTCCCGCTCAATTTGATTCGCCCGGAACTCGGACACGAGTCGACTATCCTGAGCCCGCATTTTCTCTACCTCCTCGGCAGTTAAAACTTTCGCCACGTGGCCCAAGATTTCTTCCGACTTTTCTCCTTCTTCCATTTTAAATTACGGGACAAAATTGCGTGAATTTTAAATGCAGATTCGGTTATTTAACTTAAGTTCAATTTGCACTTTCTTTATATTAACGTTATTATTTAAGACAATGAAATATACC